>CAUDMG010003423.1:385000-477500 GCA_958450375.1 Homarus gammarus | reverse complement strand
GTAATACAAATCAAGGTGTATATATACAGAGGAGGGTGAGACCAGGTCCACAATGGTAGGTATTAGGTAATGACCCTACTAATCTTTAAATAGCACACAACGGTTGGTGGTGGTCAGATGGTCAGTGACCCGCCTCTCACCTGATCACAAATCTTCTTAATTACAAAATTGTCCAGCTTGTACAAGCCGTTACTCAAATTCATGTTGAATGCTTCGGTATGTTTAATAAGACTAGATTCTATGATGTTCCTACTATCAATTGAATTACATGGTAATATTGAGGAGGCATTATCCCAGTCAATGCAATGCTTGTTATCCCTCAAATGAACAAACAGAGCATTGGATTCCTGGCCTGTCCTAACACTGTATTTGTGTTGTTTAATTCTAGTTGCAAGATCTTTACCTGTCTGGCCTAAGTAAAACATATTACATTCCTTGCAAGGAACTTTATAAATGCAACCAATTGTGTTGTTGGGGGAGTTCTTGATTAACATTTGTTTAACAGTGCATGAGTTTTTAAATGCCACATTGACGTTCCAGGTTTTTAGTTGTGAAGGAATGTGTGAGAAATTTTTGTGAAATGGTAATATTAAGATATTCTTATGGTCATGGGTGGGCTTGGGATCAGTTCTATAAAAAGTTTTCTTAGTAATGTTTAGGCATTTGTCTATGAAAGATCTAGGGTATTTAAGGTTTGAGCCAATATTATATATATATTTGTATTCCTCATCGATGAATTCCGGACTGCAAATTCTCAAGGCACGTAAAAACATTGTTGTAAATACTGACTGTTTGACTTTATTATGGTGGGCAGAATAATAATGAATGTATGAACACACATTAGTTGGTTTTCTATAAATACTGAACTTAAAAGTGTTACCTATTCTGTGTATCAGACAGTCTAGGAATGGCAATTTACAGTCTTGCTCTAATTCCACAGTGAATTTGATCGAGGGGGCTAAGTTGTTAAGTTGTGGCAGGAAAGCTTTTAGGTCCTCATTACATGGCCAGAGACATAATACATCATCAACATATCTAAACCAGACTGCTGAGGGTGGTAAAATATTACTTAATAGTTTCTTTTCAAAGAATTCCATATATAGGTTGCTTAATACAGGTGAGAGTGGATTACCCATTGCCATACCAAATTTTTGAGCATAATATTCTCCATTGAATTCGAATATGCAATCCTTAATACATAGTTTGACGAGTTCGATGAAGTCGTCTTTCGAGACGGGCAGTGAAATATCATCTAGGGAATCTATGAGGAACTCTAGTAAATCATCAACTGGGACCTTTGTAAAGAGTGATGTTACATCAAAGCTGACCAGTTTAAAATCATAATTAATGTGTAAGTTATTGAGTTTATCAACCAGATCCATATTATTCTTGATATTGGAGTTAGAAATGTTGCCAACTAGGGGGTTTAGTAAGGAAACTAACCATTTAGATAGTTTATAAGAGATTGACCCAACGGAGCTAATGATGGGTCATGCTGGGTTATAGGGCTTGTGGGTCTTGATTACACCGTACATGTATGGCAGTGGAGGGGACGTTGAAGTAAGATGTTTAATGAGAGTAGCTATTTAAAGATTAGTAGGGTCATTACCTAATACCTGACCATTGTGGACCTGGTCTCACCCTCCTCTGTATATATACACCTTGATTTGTATTACTCTCTCTAGTCTGTACTCACCCCTGAAGATGTGAATTACACGAAAGCGTTTGGGAACTTCGGGTTTTCTTCTTTCCTTGTGGTTATCAGCATATACCTAGATCACGCGCACCTACAGTGATTTACTTGCATATACTGTATATATATATATATATATATATATATATATATATATATATATATATATATATATATATATATATATATATATATATATATATGTGTGTGTGTGTGTGTTTGTTTCTCTACATCTATCTGTCGACTTTCATATCTCTTTGTATCACTCTCACCTGTGACGTACTCACACACCTGTTGTTACCGATAGACGCCGGTCGTTAACCTGTTAAAATATTTGATTTACAATGACGACACACGCGCGCACACACACACACACACATTCACTCTCTTAACGTTCACTGTCACACACTCAACACGCATTTCTAACACACTTCTAAAATGCGTAATGATACATTCTCTAACACGCACGCACGGACACACGCACTCTTCCCATAAACAGAAATGCTGGAACAGAGCAGAAGCGTCTCTAAGAGTGGGTCTGGATCACTCGGCCCAATGTTTACTAATTTGGAAAAGCCGTTCGCGTTACCGACGAGATTTCCAACTACAGTTTATAAGATCAGCAGCTCTATAGCCCCTGTGAATGCTATGAGAACGATAGTCAAGCTTGTATGTTCACTCCAGGTTTCTTCTCCTTTGTACTGAAAGGTAATGTCAATCAAGTGACCCGCTTCCCAATTTCACGGGATGTTTTCTTTATCATCTCAGTGTATTGTATATTTTCTTCCCTTTGGTTGCCATGTTCCTTCAATAAATCGTTCATTATTATTATTATTATTGACAAACATACTTAACCCAACTTAACCAAAAATAACAAAACAGACCAACCTAACCTAATCAAATATATTAGAATTTTACTTAGCATCTTCAAACTAACTTGCTGCAGTTATCATAAAACAAATTCATGCATCCAAATTTAATCTAGCCTAACATAACCGGTCACAGCCTAAGTTAACCCAGCATCGTAATATGTCTTATCCTAATGTAACTTAACCACTTATAATCTAACTTAAAATAATAGAACTAATTCATTATACCCAAATCTAACCAAACTTTACGTAACTAAACCTAATTTACTTATCTTAACTCGTATATTTGCTTAAATAAAGAAGAAATTTTATTAATGAATTGGCAACTCAACTACAACGAGGACTGCCACAACATTCTCGCTTCAAATTTTCTTCATTATTTAAGCAAATATACGAACATTTGGAAACTTCTCATGATCTTAAATAACAATGAATAGTTTATTATTATAATAATTCTACCTTTGGATTGTTTAATATTTACCCTGACAGTGATACAGCCGAAAATAGATCCACCAATCACAATCACCATTACATACAGCCGAAAATAGATCCACCAATCACCTTTACATACAGCCTTCCTTTACCAAGTATTGCCAGGTAAAATTGCGAGCACGAGATCCAGGATGGGGGCGGTGCATCTTTGGCTGACTGTACATCCCACACACAGACACCCCTCATACACGCTCACACACCAAAACAATGCCAACATCTCCCCCCTCCCCCTCCCACCCACACACAACCAGGTAGAGTAAACCAGGAAACTCAGTACGTGTTGTTGTCTGACGCTGTAAACACCCCAGATCGGAGGCCCCCATCCTATTCTAACGCAGTTGCTTGATCTCCTCACACATAAGGTATCGTAAACCTCACCTGGCCATCCTAGAAGGTGTCTAGACTATTGCCATTGTCATCCTGGACAGAAGAGGTGTTGACTACTTTGTGTTGGCTTAGTGTAAGTAACATCAACAACGCCACCACAAGCGTTCCATCGTCCATACAATTACACATTTCTATTAGTTAACGCTAGACTTAGTATTACCTCACATCTTCTGCTACCCTGCGAGCGTTCGGTGCCTTGTGACATGTTTACAGATTCCAGGTTTTTAGAAATGACACTTCCGTATTTTAGGGAATATCAGAACGTGTTGTCATTGTTACTTAAATAAACGGCGGTGTTACACTGGCATTCTTTCGTGGATTTTTTTGGCAACTTTCAGATAATCGTCAAACTTTCTGTCGTGCACCGTCACACTTGCGTTTAGAACCTACTAGCAAGATTCCTCGTTCGACAACTGTCAACGAACAAGATGGATCCAACTGTCCATACTTGGGAAATTATTTTACCCGTTGGCTCCGTCATGTTATTATTATTCCCGCGTGGTCAAAATGTAAACAATAAATGACATTTTCTTTCCTTTTTAAAATCACGAAATTAAACATAATAATGAGTCATGTTGGGAAGAAGCGTAATAATTACTTCATGATAATTTTAGCTTTATATTTTAAGTAAAAATTAGATTATTTTTTAAGCTATATGTAGTATCAATTATAGATCTTGAGTTGACTCCGTAAGTTGTCGTACGAGTCGTCAGTGCAGACGGTCTGCACTTTTTGACAACGTCGACGATTCGGTGAAAAAATCGACGATTAATGGAAAAGTTGACAATAGAAATTCTAGTGTGCCGCCGCCTTTATGACACTCTCCTGATACTCCATGACACACCCTGACACTCCCTGATACTCCAGGACGTGAACCAACATCCCTTAGGACAGGTGGTGAGTGTTTTATCCTCAATAGCCACCTGATTCACTTAAATAACTAAAACTATAACTAACGAGATCTAAAACATCCAAAAATAGGTTAGGTTAATGTTAAGTAAGGTAAGGCTAGGCTAGGTTAATGTTAGGCTAGGTTAATGTTAGGTTAGGTTTGGTTATGTTACGGTTTGGTTTGGTTAGCATAAAGGTGCGTCCACACGTGCGTACAATTTGTCAACATGTGATCGACAAGACGAAATGGGACCCTGGGTTCAGACTCGGGTAGGGTGCGGCCGCGTGTACTAGATCAGTGTTGCCTCTTGTTGATCACATGTTGGCGACAAATTGTACGTACGTGGGGACGCACCTTTAGGTTCGTGTTAGGTCAACGTTAAGTTAGTCTTAGGTTAGATTAGGTTACACTAAGGCGATTTTTATTGCATATTTTTTTCTCTGACAATTTCTAAGAAAAATAAAATTAATTCCAGACACCACAAAGTTCCCCTTACTGCCGACATCCTCAAAGAAACATGGTCCACACGCAGTAATACTCCGCTGGGTTTCTTGAGACTCGCTTTAGTGCTCGTGTAGCTAAGTGTTATCGACCCCTCCCTCCCTCCCTCCCTTGAAGATCTCTCAGTGATGTTATTATGGTGCAACACATCCCCCCTGTTGATGACGACGATGATTCTGTTGTCACCCTGAGCTCCGGCGCTATATGGGTGACGTAGAACCTGCCGTAACTAATAATGGAGCACGACGAAGAACACGAAGTACATCACGCAAAGATAGAAGTCTCCTCCCTGCTCTCTCATTGGTCCAGAACCTCGGTGGGACCTGTATATAATGGTGATAGGCTCAACTAGTCATCATCATCTACCCAGCCACAACTGCTAACAGTCTTAGTGGGGTTCTGATACTAGTGTAAGTTATCAGGTGGCTCCTAACTGTATATTTTTTAAGTAGTTCAAAGTGTTCTACCCGAATTATAAATAGTCTTTAACAAGATGATTATATCCATACAATCATATACCAAGTGTGAGTTATCTCCCAGAACGTGTTGGCGGGATATTATGGTACCTCTATTGGCCTTCCCCCGTGTTAACGATCCACCTCTTAAAGGGGTTCACAGCTTTCCTTTAGACTTAGCAGAGGGCGCAGATCTCTCCCAAGTCCTCAGACGACTCGATAACAGTCAGGATCCGATTAACAGCATCATTCCCCAACGTAGGACTGTGGCAGTTTAACACCATGAGTTGGCATTTAACTTGGAAAATTCAGGACGTTTAGGGAAGCATCGCGAGTTCGATTTTATTACTGCATAGACACGGCGTCCAGTATTACAATGCTACAGTAACTCAACCTAGACACTAAACAGCCCTGTACTGTACTGTTGGACCAATATGTGAATATTATCGAATAACTGTACAACCAAAGTAAGTTACCTGATTTACCACACCAGCTGTACCTCTTCACTGAGTTATCCTTGACCGTCAGAGTTTTAGCTACTTATATAAAGTCATGTGTCGCGTCTCCCCCCAATGGAAACCAAAGAATATGTTAGTCACAGTTAGTGGATAAGAACCAAGCTTCTTCTATCAAACATATACACGAATGATGAGTTCAGGAAAAGGTTTAGTGTATGAATATTTCCTTTTTCCTGTCAAAGTTTTCAGTACCTTAACTCCTGTGGTAGACGATCGGTATCACCAATTATATACACATTTTACAGAGATGTTGAAGAGGGAAGTTATTTCATCAACACAGGAAGCAGAATCAGCATAAATTAGACAAAATCCAACTGGGGTAACGTCACTAGTGGCCTACCCCAAGGCTCAGCATTTGAACCGTTAGTAGTCATTAAATACATTAACAACATAGATATAGGTGTTGACAGCAACATAAATAAATTTGCTGACGACGCAAAATTAGGGCGCATAAACCTGATGAGGACTCCGAAACAACACAGAAAAACCTGAACAAACTTTTAGCATGCACTGAAAAATGGCAGATGCAATTTAATGTGAAATAATGTAAAGTTCTAATGCTCGGGAATGTCAACAAGGGAACCAGCTAGATATAGAGAAATCCAAAATGTGAGGAAAATTAAGGAGTGATGATGAGCAGAGACCTACATCCAAGACAGCAATGTGTTTATGTTCGAAATACAGCCAAGTACTAGGGTTCATATCTAGGAACGTCAGTAACCGAAGAAGCGATATTGTCTTACGAGAACACATTTTTTCTTTTTTGAGTATTGGAGATCGTACTTGGATTGTGTAGTTCAGATTTGATCATCTTACTACAGAAAGGACATTGATTCCTTACTGTAGAAAATATTCAGAAAAGGATGACAAAATTAATACCGGGTATTAGGAACCTTGAGTATAAAGACGAATTATGAAAACTGAATTTGGATTCCCTTGAAAGACGTAGAGTGAGGGACGATATGATCGAAGTGTATTAATGGAAAGTCGGGGGTTAAATAAAGGTGAAGTAACTCAGATGCTTAAACTATAGAATATGGAGGAACACGTAGTAATGGTTTAAAAAAGACAAAGTTAGATTTAGGCGGGAATTAGGTAAATATTGGTTTGGAAATCACCAGACACCATCAGTTAATGGAATTCATTGGAAGGCTTAAATTATTAGGTTGGCATAGATATAGGAGTGAAGGGGATGGGTTTGCCTCTTATGGACCAAGAAGCCCCCTGCACTTTCCTTCGTTCCAATGTTCTTAACACGTCAGTTAGCTAATAGACTGAGCGAGTATCACTACACAACACTCATGATACAGTGAGGGGCAACACCTGATGCAGAGTTCCCCGAGCAAAGTTCAGTTGTAGAATTATGAAACAGAACGAATGACTGAAAATGAATATATACAGAAGAAACAGGCGGACGAATCAACGAATAATACAAGAAAAACAAGCGATCTCCTCTTCCTACACTCTCTCCCTCACTTACTGCTCTTCCTACACCCTCTCCCTCACTTACTGCTCTTCCTACACCCTCTCCCTCACTTACTGCTCTTCCTACACCCTCTCCCTCACTTACTGCTCTTCTTACACCCTCTCCCTCACTCACTGCTCTTCCTACACCCTCTCCCTCACTTGCTGCTCTTCCTACACCCTCTCCCTCACTTGCTGCTCTTCCTACACTCTCTCCCTCACTTGCTGCTCTTCCTACACCCTCTCCCTCACTTACTGCTCTTCCTACACCCTCTCCTTCACTAACTGCTCTTCCTACACCCTCTCCCTCACTTACTGCTCTTCCTACACCCTCTCCCTCACTTACTGCTCTTCCTACACCCTCTCCTTCACTTACTGCTCTTCCAACACCCTCTCCTTCACTTACTGCTCTTCCTACACCCTCTCCTTCACTTACTGCTCTTCCTACACCCTCTCCCTCACTTACTCCTCTTCCTACACCCTCTCCCTCACTTACACTCCTTCCTACACCCTCTCCCTCACTTACTGCTCTTCCTACACCCTCTCCCTCACTTACTGCTCTTCCTACACCCTCTCCTTCACTTACTCCTCTTCCTACACCCTCTCCTTCACTTACTGCTCTTCCTACACGCTCTCCCTCACTTACTGCTCTTCCTACACCCTCTCCCTCACTTACTGCTCTTCCTACACCCTCTCCCTCTCCCTCACTTACTGCTCTTCCTACACCCTCTCCCTCACTTACTGCTCTTCCTACACCCTCTCCCTCACTTACTGCTCTTCCTACACCCTCTCCCTCACTTACTGCTCTTCCTACACGCTCTCCCTCACTTACTGCTCTTCCTACACGCTCTCCCTCACTTACTGCTCTTCCTACACCCTCTCCCTCACTTGCTGCTCTTCCTACACCCTCTCCCTCACTTACTGCTCTTCCGACACCCTCTCCCTCACTTACTGCTCTTCCTACACCCTCTCCCTCACTTACTGCTCTTCCTACACCCTCTCCCTCACTTACTGCTCTTCCTACACCCTCTCCCTCACTTACTGCTCTTCCTACACCCTGTCCCTCACTTACTGCTCTTCCTACACCCTCTCCTTCACTTACTGCTCTTCCTACACTCTCTACTTCACTTACTGCTCTTCCTACACCCTCTCCCTCACTTACTGCTCTTCCTACACCCTCTCCCTCACTTACTGCTCTTCCTACACCCTCTCCCTCACTTACTGCTCTTCCTACACCCTCTCCCTCACTTACTGCTCTTCCTACACCCTCTCCCTCACTTACTGCTCTTCCTACACCCTCTCCCTCACTTACTGCTCTTCCTACACCCTCTCCCTCACTTACTGCTCTTCCTACACCCTCTCCCTCACTTACTGCTCTTCCTACACTCTCTCCCTCACTTACTGCTCTTCCTACACCCTCTCCCTCACTTACTGCTCTTCCGACACCCTCTCCCTCACTTACTGCTCTTCCTACACCCTCTCCTTCACTTACTGCTCTTCCTACACTCTCTCCTTCACTCACTGCTCTTCCTACACCCTCTCCCTCACTTACTGCTCTTGCTACATCCTCTCCCTCACTTACTGCTCTTCCTACACCCTCTCCCTCACTTGCTGCTCTTCCTACACCCTCTCCCTCACTTGCTGCTCTTCCTACACCCTCTCCCTCACTTGCTGCTCTTCCTACACCCTCTCCCTCACTTGCTGCTCTTCCTACACCCTCATCCCTCACTTGCTGCTCTTCCTACACCCTCATCCCTCACTTGCTGCTCTTCCCACACCCTCTCCTTCACTTACTGCTCTTCCCACACCCTCTCCCTCACTTACTGCTCTTCCTACACCCTCTCCCTCACTTACTGCTCTTCCTACACCCTCTCCCTCACTTACTGCTCTTCCTACACCCTCTCCCTCACTTACTGCTCTTCCTACACCCTCTCCCTCACTTACTGCTCTTCCTACACCCTCTCCCTCACTTACTGCTCTTCCTACACCCTCTCCTTCACTTACTGCTCTTCCTACACCCTCTCCTTCACTTACTGCTCTTCCTACACCCTCTCCTTCACTTGCTGCTCTTCCTACACCCTCTCCTTCACTTGCTGCTCTTCCTACACCCTCTCCTTCACTTACTGCTCTTCCCACACCCTCTCCTTCATTTATTGCTCTTCCCACACCCTCTCCCTCACTTACTGCTCTTCCCACACCCTCTCCTCCACTTACTGCTCTTCCTACACCCTCTCCCTCACTTACTGCTCTTCCTACACTCTCTCCCTCACTTACTGCTCTTCCTACACCCTCTCCCTCACTTACTGCTCTTCCTACACCCTCTCCCTCACTTACTGCTCTTCCCACACCCTCTCCCTCACTTACTGCTCTTCCCACACCCTCTCCCTCACTTACTGCTCTTCCTACACCCTCATCCCTCACTTGCTGCTCTTCCTACACCCTCTCCCTCACTTACTGCTCTTCCTACACCCTCTCCTTCACTTACTGCACTTCCTACACCCTCTCCCTCACTTACTGCTCTTCCTACACCCTCTCCTTCACTTACTGCTCTTCCTACACCCTCTCCCTCACTTACTGCTCTTCCTACACTCTCTCCCTCACTTAC
Source organism: Homarus gammarus (assembly GCA_958450375.1). Taxonomy (NCBI): domain Eukaryota; kingdom Metazoa; phylum Arthropoda; class Malacostraca; order Decapoda; family Nephropidae; genus Homarus; species Homarus gammarus. Next base: position 467,624 of record CAUDMG010003423.1, on the reverse strand, counting down.
TGCTCTTCCTACACTCTCTCCTTCACTTACTGCTCTTCCTACACTCTCTCCCTCACTTACTGCTCTTCCTACACCCTCTCCCTCACTTACTGCTCTTCCTACACCCTCTCCTTCACTTACTGCTCTTCCTACACTCTCTCCCTCACTTACTGCTCTTCCTACATCCTCATCCCTCACTTGCTGCTCTTCCTACACCCTCTCCTTCACTTACTGCTCTTCCTACACCCTCTCCTTCACTTACTGCTCTTCCTACACCCTCTCCTTCACTTACTGCTCTTCCTACACCCTCTCCCTCACTTACTGCTCTTCCTACACCCTCTCCCTCACTTACTGCTCTTCCTACACCCTCTCCCTCACTTACTGCTCTTCCTACACCCTCTCCCTCACTTACTGCTCTTCCTACACCCTCTCCCTCACTTACTTCTCTTCCTACACCCTCTCCCTCACTTACTGCTCTTCCTACACCCTCTCCCTCACTTACTGCTCTTCCTACACCCTCTCCTTCACTTACTGCTCTTCCTACACTCTCTCCTTCACTTACTGCTCTTCCTACACTCTCTCCCTCACTTACTGCTCTTCCTACACCCTCTCCCTCACTTACTGCTCTTCCTACACCCTCTCCTTCACTTACTGCTCTTCCTACACCCTCTCCTTCACTTACTGCTCTTCCTACACCCTCTCCCTCACTTACTGCTCTTCCTACACCCTCTCCCTCACTTACTGCTCTTCCTACACCCTCTCCCTCACTTACTTCTCTTCCTACACCCTCTCCCTCACTTACTTCTCTTCCTACACCCTCTCCCTCACTTACTGCTCTTCCTACACCCTCTCCCTCACTTACTGCTCTTCCTACACCCTCTCCCTCACTTACTGCTCTTCCTACACCCTCTCCTTCACTTACTGCTCTTCCTACACTCTCTCCCTCACTTACTCCTCTTCCTACACCCTCTCCTTCACTTACTGCTCTTCCTACACCCTCTCCCTCACTTACTGCTCTTCCTACACCCTCTCCCTCACTTACCGCTCTTCCTACACCCTCTCCCTCACTTACTGCTCTTCCTACACCCTCTCCCTCACTTACCGCTCTTCCTACACCCTCTCCCTCACTTACTGCTCTTCCTACACCCTCTCCCTCACTTACTGCTCTTCCTACACTCTCTCCCTCACTTACTGCTCTTCCTACACCCTCTCCCTCACTTACTGCTCTTCCTACACCCTCTCCCTCACTTACTGCTCTTCCTACAATCTCTCCCTCACTTACTGCTCTTCCTACACTCTCTCCCTCACTTACTGCTCTTCCTACACCCTCTCCCTCACTTACTGCTCTTCCTACACCCTCTCCCTCACTTACTGCTCTTCCTACACCCTCTCCTTCACTTGCTGCTCTTCCTACACCCTCTCCCTCACTTACTGCTCTTCCTACACTCTCTCCCTCACTTACTGCTCTTCCTACACCCTCTCCCTCACTTACTGCTCTTCCTACACCCTCTCCCTCACTTACTGCTCTTCCTACACCCTCTCCCTCACTTACTGCTCTTCCTACACCCTCTCCCTCACTTACTGCTCTTCCTACACCCTCTCCCTCACTTACTGCTCTTCCTACACCCTCTCCCTCACTTACTCCTCTTCCTACACCCTCTCCCTCACTTACTCCTCTTCCTACACCCTCTCCCTCACTTACTCCTCTTCCTACACCCTCTCCCTCACTTACTCCTCTTCCTACACCCTCTCCCTCACTTACTCCTCTTCCTACACCCTCTCCCTCACTTACTCCTCTTCCTACACCCTCTCCCTCACTTACTCCTCTTCCTACACCCTCTCCTTCACTTACAGCTCTTCCTACACCCACTCCCTCACTTACAGCTCTTCCTACACCCACTCCCTCACTTACTGCTCTTCCTACACCCACTCCCTCACTTACTGCTCTTCCTACACCCACTCCCTCACTTACTGCTCTTCCTACACCCACTCCCTCACTTACTGCTCTTCCTACACCCTCTCCTTCACTTACTGCTCTTCCTACACCCTCTCCTTCACTTACTGCTCTTCCTACACCCTCTCCCTCACTTACTGCTCTTCCTACACCCTCTCCCTCACTTACTGCTCTTCCTACACCCTCTCCCTCACTTACTGCTCTTCCTACACCCTCTCCCTCACTTACTGCTCTTCCTACACCCTCTCCCTCACTTACTGCTCTTCCTACACCCTCTCCCTCACTTACTGCTCTTCCTACACCCTCTCCTTCACTTACTGCTCTTCCTACACCCTCTCCCTCACTTACTCCTCTTCCTACACCCTCTCCCTCACTTACTCCTCTTCCTACACCCTCTCCCTCACTTACTGCTCTTCCTACACTCTCTCCCTCACTTACTGCTCTTCCTACACCCTCTCCCTCACTTACTCTTCTTCCTACACCCTCTCCTTCACTTACTGCTCTTCCTACACCCTCTCCCTCACTTACTGCTCTTCCTACACCCTCTCCCTCACTTACTGCTCTTCCTACACCCTCTCCCTCACTTACTGCTCTTCCTACACTCTCTCCCTCACTTACTGCTCTTCCTACACCCTCTCCTTCACTTACTGCTCTTCCTACACCCTCTCCCTCACTTACTGCTCTTTCTACACTCTCTCCTTCACTTACTGCTCTTCCTACACCCTCTCCTTCACTTACTGCTCTTCCTACGCCCTCTCCCTCACTTAATGCTCTTCCTACACCCTCTCCCTCACTTACTGCTCTTCCTTCACTCTCTCCCTCACTTACTGCTCTTCCTACACTCTCTCCCTCACTTACTGCTGTTCCTACACCCTCTCCTTCACTTACTGCTTTTCCTACACCCTCTCCCTCACTTACTGCTCTTCCTACACCCTCTCCCTCACTTACTGCTCTTGTGGGGTCACATTAAAAGCAAAGTGAATGTAACAGAGGCCCTAAACCGCGAGGAATTGTGGCGCCGTGTGCAGGACAGTGTGACTACCGTTCACAACACCCCCGGGTCTTTGAAAATGGGCGACAGTCTCTTGTGCGAGAGGCGCGGAGCTTTGAACATTTGCTCTAAATGTTAATACCAGCAACAGCGGATGTTTCATATACACCCCATATAGGTTTCATCACATTCCTACCAAACCTGTCATGTGTTGTAACTCCCAAACTATTGAGATTGACAATTTGGTCATTTATTTATTTTTATCTTTATTTACAGAATGTCTCAGGAATACACCCCCTGGTTTATGAATGGTATTTACGGAACACCCTGTATAATACATTTAATTTGTTTGCATTGAATAATGTTCAAATCAATTTTATACCATTCAAGGAAAACGAACTCACTCACTCTCTCCCAGAAAGATTATTTATATATTTTTTCTCATTATCTTACGTTTGTTTCCTCGCTTATCGGAAGAAAATGTAAAAAAAATCATTAGATTTGACAGTACGTAAATGAATTACTATACACACACACACACACACCCGCACGCACACACGCACACACCATTTGTTAATATCTCATATTATGCTCTGGTCACCATTGGTAACTGACGTTGGTATGTTCATTGGCTTACAGTAAAATTTGTTTCGGCTGACAGTTTTAGTTTGTATCAGCTTGTCATTGAAGTGTGTGTCGGCTGGCCGTGGGGTGCGTGTCGGCCGGCCGTGGGGTGCGTGTCGGCCGGCCGTGGGGTGCGTGTCCGCCGGCCGTGGGGTGCGTGTCCGCCGGCCGTGGGGTGCGTGTCCGCCGGCCGTGGGGTGCGTGTCCGCCGGCCGTGGGGTGCGTGTCCGCCGGCCGTGGGGTGCGTGTCCGCCGGCCGTGGGGTGCGTGTCCGCCGGCCGTGGGGTGCGTGTCCGCCGGCCGTGGGGTGCGTGTCCGCCGGCCGTGGGGTGCGTGTCCGCCGGCCGTGGGGTGTGTTTCGGCTGACAGCAAAATGTGTGTCGGCTGACAGCAAAATGTGTGTCGGCTGAAAGCAAAATGTGTGTCGGCTGAAAGCAAAATGTGTGTCGGCTGAAAGCAAAATGTGTGTCGGCTGAAAGCAAAGTGTGTGTCGGCTGAAAGCGAAGTGTGTGTCGGCTGACAGTGAAGTGTGTATCGGCTGACAGTGAAGTGTGTATCGGCTGACAGTGAAGTGTGTATCGGCTGACAGTGAAGTGTGTATCGGCTGACAGTGAAGTGTGTATCGGCTGACAGTGAAGTGTGTATCGGCTGACAGTGAAGTGTGTGTCGGCTTACAGTGAAGTGTGCATCAGCTGGCAGTGAAGTGTATCAGCTTGTCATTGAAGTGTGTATCGGCTGACAGTGAAGTGTGTATTGGCTGCTAATGAAGTGTATCAGGTTGTCATTGAAGTGTGTATCGGCTGACAGTGGAGTGTGTGTGTCGGCTGAGTGGTGTGTCTCGGCTGACCGTGAAGTATGTATTGGCTGACAGTGAAGTGTGTATCAGCTGGCAGTGAAGTGTATATTGGCTGTTAGTGAAGTGTATCAGCTTATCATTGAAGTGTGTATCGGCTGACAGTGGTGTGTGTGTGTCGGCTGACAGTGAAGTGTGTACTGGCTGACCGTGAAGTGTGTATCGGGTGACAATAAAAGGTCCATCGGCTGATAATGAAATGTGTATCAGCTGATAGTGAAATGTGCATTATTTAACAGTGACATGTAAATTAGCTGATCGTGAAGTGTGTATCGACTTACAGTGAAGTGTGTATCGACTGATAGTGAAGTGTGTCGGCTGACAGTAGTTCGAGTATTGGCCGACAGTGAAGTGTGTATAAATAAAGGTATTGTTACAAATGGTGATACATGGTGGTTTTGGTTCATACGACATCGTCCTATGTTTAGCGCCTCAACCGTTCGACCACGCTTTTTTAATGTATATTTATTTTGTGTTTGATAAATAATAAGTATTAGAAAGGGTTTTTTTTTTGTCTTCTGTTGAATTTAATGAGAGAATCTTGAGGTTGAATTTATGTTTATGCGTTTTGAAGCTTACCATATTGTTTGATGAATATAGTGTGAGATTAGGTAAGTTAAACGATCCGTTATAGGGCTGAAGGCACAAGGCAGGCACCCCACCCGCCTAAAGACCTCGCGATGTCTCATACTGATCTCACTTCCAGCCAGACGTAAACCCAGTATTTGCAGATCTAGCAAAATCCTGCTAGTGGGTGTGAAGTCCACGTCACTAGTCTTCCCCATTTGAGTCATGCCTCTGTCAATAGAGGGAGACCAGACGACCATGGCGGTCAGTAAGCAGTCAAAAAGCAGCAAAACCTGTCCAGGATGGTGACAAAAATGCACCCCGTGCCGGCTCATTCCTGTGGAGCTCAACTCGGAGAAACCAGACGGAGAGAATGACGAAGTGACTTTGCCAGCACGCCCTTTCGTCAACTTGGGTATGCCGGATGCAGAGTTGTCCCCAGCAGGGATCCTGTCATCATTGTTCCAGCCAGGCCGCCAGCCCGACGACACCATCTGGTTGATTGCTGGTACCTCAGTCATCAGGTTAGAAGTATTTATCTAGGGACGACGGAGCCAACTTGCTGCCTCTCCTTGACCCAGGGGCCTTGCCTTAATTGGGGCTTTCATTAATTGTGTTGGTCCGAAGTCATCGTGTTGGCTACAGTCAGCGTTTGTAACGTCCATACTACTTGTGAACATTAGCTGCTAGTAGACACACATACTGTCCTGGAAAACCCTGTCCCGTTGATAGCTCTATTAAAGATCCGCCCCGGAGGCACCTACCAATGTAGATGTGTCATGCCGAACCTGATGGGAGTGAGGGAAGTGTGCAACAGTGCAGCACAACAGTTCACGTAGGTGTTAGTACGGATGGGTGGTGGTCACTGTGGATATGATCGATTCTGTGTGTCCTGATCAGAGCTAGAGAAGAAGATTCTTGTGGAGTTGTCGAGAAGAGGATCCTATGTCCTGTGGGATGGACATTCCCAGTGTAGAAAATTGACTAGCTGGTCCTCCACTATAGGAAAAGCTCCCGTTCCAGGTACGAGTACTGAAAGTAAGTAGCTTAATAAGCCACCGCCATTGCGGAGAGAGGCTATGCCGCTGAAATCAGTTACCAAGGAGGAGGAACAGTCTTGTTCAAGATTCTTCGAACACTGCTGGAGACAGCTGGCAACTCAAGGCCGGTTGTTTACTATAGTACGTAGTATAATATAATACGAAACAACAAAGACCAACCATTAAATTAAGCAACGGGAACTAAGTAACCAATCACCGATTGGTGAAGAGTGTATCTGCTGACAGTGGAGTGTGTATTGGCTGACAGTGGAGGGTGTATCGGCTGACAGTGGAGTGTGTATCGGTTGGCTGACAGAGGAGTGTGTATTGGATGAGAGTGAAATGTGTATCTGCTAACAATGAAATGTGTATCAGCTGACACACTGTGTATCGGCTGACAGTAAAGTGGGTATCGGCGGACAGTGAAGTGGGTATCGGCGGACAGTGAAGTGGGTATCGGCGGACAGTGAAGTGGGTATCGGCGGACAGTGAAGTGGGTATCGGCGGACAGTGAAGTGGGTATCGGCGGACAGTGAAGTGGGTATCGGCGGACAGTGAAGTGGGTATCGGCGGACAGTGAAGTGGGTATCGGCGGACAGTGAAGTGGGTATCGGCGGACAGTGAAGTGGGTATCGGCAGACAGTGAAGTGGGTATCGGCAGACAGTGAAGTGGGTATCGGCAGACAGTGAAGTGGGTATCGGCAGACAGTGAAGTGGGTATCGGCAGACAGTGAAGTGGGTATCGGCAGACAGTGAAGTGGGTATCGGCAGACAGTGAAGTGGGTATCGGCAGACAGTGAAGTGGGTATCGGCAGACAGTGAAGTGGGTATCGGCAGACAGTGAAGTGGGTATCGGCAGACAGTGAAGTGGGTATCGGCTGACAGTGAAGTGTGTATCGGCTGAGAATGAAGTGTGCATCGGCTGACAGTAAAGTGTGTATCGGCTAAGGGATGAAGTGTGTATCGGCTAAGAATGAAGTGTGTATCGGCTGACAGTGAAGTGTGTATCTGCTGACAGTGAAGTGTGTATCTGCTGACAGTGAAGTGTGTATCGGCTGAGAATGAAGTGTGTATCGGCTGAGAATGAAGTGTGTATCGGCTGAGAATGAAGTGTGTATCGGCTGAGAATGAAGTGTTTCGGCTAAGAATGAAGTGTGTATCGGCTGACAGTGGAGTGTGTATCGGCTGACAGTGGAGTGTGTATCTGCTAACAGTGAAGTGTGTATCTGCTGACAGTGAAGTGTGTATCGGCTGAGAATGAAGTGTGTATCGGCTGACAGTAAAGTGTGTATCGGCTAAGGGATGAGGGTTTCGGCTAAGAATGAAGGGTGTATCGGCTGACAGTGGAGTGTTTATCGGCTGACAGTGGAATGTGTATCGGCTGACAGTGAAGTGAGTATTGGCTGACAGTGAAGTGGGTATCGGTTGACAATGAGGTGTGTATCGGCTGCCGCCAGTGAGGTGTGTATCGGTTGCCAGTGAGGTGTGTATCGGTTGCCAGTGAGGTGTGTATCGGTTGCCAGTGAGGTGTGTATCGTCTGACAATGAAATGTGTATCAGCTAACTGTGTGTATCGGCTGACTGTGGACTGTATCAGCTAACAGTGCAGTGTGTATCGGATGACAGTGAAGCATGTAGCGGCTGACAATGAAGTGTGTATCGGATGACAGAGAAGTGTGGTTCGGCTGAAAGTGATGTGTTTCTCGGCCTACAATGAAATGTGTATCGGCTGACATTGGAGTGTGTATCGGCTGACAATGAAGTATGTATTTGTTGACAATGAACTGTATTTTGGCTGGCTGTGAAGTGAGTCACTGCTGACCGTGAAGTGTGTGTCAGCTGACCGTGAAGTGTGTGTCAGCTAACTGTGGAGTGTGTGTCAGCTGACCGTGGAGTGTTTATCGGCTGACAGTGAAGTGTGTATCGGCTGCCAGTGAAATGTGTATCAGATGACAGTGGTTTGTGAATCGGCTGACAGTAGAGTGTGTATCGGCTGATAGTAAAATGTGTATCAGCTAACTGTGTGTTTCGGCTTAGTGTAATGTGTATCGGCTGACTGTGGAATGCGTATTGGCTGACAGAGAAGTGTGCATCGGCTGACAGAGAAGTGTGCATCGGCAGACAGTGGAGTGTATATCGGCTGACAGTTGTAGTGTATATTTGGCTCACAGTGAAGTGTGTATCGGCTGACAGTGAAGTGTGCATTGACATAGTAAAGTGTCATCGGCTGACAGTGAAGTGTGTATCGGTTGACAGTGGAGTGTATATCGGCTGTCAGTGGAGTATGTATCGGCTGTCGGTGGAGTCTGTATTGGCTGTCAGTGGAGTGTGTATCGGCTGACAGTGAGGTGTATTGGCTGACAGTGAGATATATCGGTTGAGAGTGAGGTGTATATCGACTGACATTAAGGTATACATGTGATTTATAAATGATTCCGGGACTTAGAAACCTTCCATATCAGGATAGGTTAAAGAAACTTAACTTGCATTCCCTAGAAAGACGAAGAGTGCGGGGAGATATGATAGAAGTATTTAAGTGGGTGAAAGGAATCAATAAAGGGGATATAGATAAAGTTCTTATAATATCCGAGCAGGATAGGACTCGGAGCAACGGATTTAAATTGGATAAATTTAGGTTTAGGAGGGAGATAGGAAGAAACTGGTTCACAAATAGGGTGGTGGACGAGTGGAACAAGCTTAGCAACTTTGTAGTAAGTGCTGGAACGCTGGAAAGTTTTAAAAGGAGGCTAGATAGATTCATGGATGATAGAGAGTGGTAGTAACTCTCGACAGGAGCTGCCATGCACAGGCTAGCCGGCCTATTGCAGACTCATTTTCTTATGTTCTTATGTGTATATCGGCTGGCAATAAGGTGTATATCGCCTGACAATGATGCGTATATTGGCTAATAGTGAGGTTTGCATCGGCTGACAGTGAGGTTTATATCGGCTGACAGTGAGGTGTATATCGGCTGATAGTGACGTGTTTATAGACCATCTCCTGACACCACATGAATCATTCCTTTATAGTGTACTCAATTGTAGAGTGACGTCACGCCTTATTGGCTCGGTTTGATAGGGTAAATACATGGGCTATATTGTATGTATATATGTGGTGATTCATGTGCCATGTGTATGTTTTTGAAGAGTGTGTGTGTGTGTGTGTGTGTGTCCACTAAATATGAATATTTGTCTAATTAAGGAAGATGGTCGACTAAACTAGGTTCAGTAACGTTAAGTAAAGTTAGGTTAATGGTGAGCTTCTATAGTTTGTATTATCATCATCATCATCGTGAAGGTTCATAAACAACCTGGCAATTATCAAGTAAATTCAAAGTTGATTTTCCACAACTTTAGCACCAGTCCACGAGTAATTGTTTAAACACCAGCTTAACGAGGAGTTACAACACCAGCTGAACAATGTCGCCGGAACGATCACTTCAGTCGTTTGTTTTCAAAGTCAGTAATAAAATCCGTTTAAAAATATAATTCAACCGATGACCAGAATCCTTACCTTACTAGTTCTGTGATATAAGGTAAGTACTAGTGGTACTCACACTGTGTGCCACAAAGCCCGATATTTCTCACGGTACTTGAAGATAAATTAAGGGATGGGGTGTCCTATTATTTCATATGGGACACTTGAGATGTAATATTCGAAAACACATCGTGTTCATTTTACGAAATAAATTTACGTTATGAAGTTTCACTCTTACTGTTCGTTCCCTGTGTGAGGAGTCTCATGTTGTGCGTATGCTGACACTGTGACGATCATACGTGGGCAGTAGCTCACCTTTGTTATAATACAGGGTCCAGGAACATATGAGCAGATGTGTTCTTACCGCTAAGTACGCTGTCCGTGACCACTCACTAGAGGAGGACCATCCGTGAACACCCTTAACCACAACCAAAACTTCTAGTCACTGAGCTGACCGGTCACCGGTGACCAACTGACCGACCACCGCAGCAGCAGCCCAGGGGGGGGGGGGGGGGGGTTGTTCCTCGCCACACCTGAATCACTGTTCATTACGTGGATGAAGCAGATTCAACAACACATTGAAGCAGTGAATATTCTTGTTTTTTACACAGTAAAGACAACTTTGGTGCCCAGGATATCATTTCACCGATAACCAGATGGTATATTTAACGTTTTAATTTATGTTGTCCCTTTAACAACTCACTTTAACGCAACTACTTAATTGACTTGTTTCATTTGATGCTTCATTTGATCCTGGTGGGTTTCATCCTTCACGTCTAAGTTGTTTATGTTACACTAAGTGATGCGAGTCTGTCTTTTCCGTGATTCGGTAGATTGTGTTATAGTTTCACCAGTTATCTGTGTCCATCGCTAAATTATTTAACTCTCTATCATCTTTATTCACAAGTGACAAGAAAAAAAAATGAAGAGATGACGAAAACATAAGGCGACAAACGAACACACACACACACACTTGGTCGCACCCTCACCTTACGTACTTTACACAGTACATGAAGACGATCGTACAATGTCTTCCTGGCGGGATATTCGTGTAGTTTATTTCGTTAATTAGTATTTTACCTTAGCTATATTAAATATTTTTTTTTGTATGTAAAGTTGAATTTGTTTTGTACTTTTCTTCTGGTATTTATTTTGTAAACCATTTTTTTTTCTGAGAAATCACCGCGCTGATGATGATGGTGGTGATGATGATGGTGATGATGGTGAAGGTTGTGATGGTAATAATAGGTATCGTGACTGATTATGGTGATGATAATGATAAAAATGGTGACTGATGATGATGATGGTGACGATGATAATGATAATGACGATGGTGGGGATGATGATGATGATTCTCCATTGAGACGTATGGTGAACAAGATAAGTAAATACATTCAACTAAAATCTTACTTCTCGTCTTCATCACAAAGGCAGACATACACCGCCAACAACTACTAAAGTGAGTTTGCCTCTCTCCCTGAATCACGAACCCGGAGATTGAGACTCATGAATCCGAAGCATCTATGGACACAATGATGGATGTATCAGTCTACTACTTTGGATTCACGTGTTTGAATTCTGGGGTTCGTGGTTTAGGGGTTAGAGGAGAACGCACTATATTAGTTGACTGCACACACACACACACACACTCACACTTCGAGATACAGCAACTTTACCAATAGGTGTAACCTGTGTTCCAAGACACTGGATAAAGTGTCTTTATTTTATGGGTCATGTATACACTATGACTATGTGTCCCTGGCCTGTTTTAGCTGGTTTCATACACCTTTGCATTGGTGTTATATAATAGGTACCATTTTATGATCCAAATGGACATGCGTGTACAGTACCCGAGTGTGTAGAGTACTTGTGACGATGATTGTGGATGATCTGTGCGTGAGTCATGTATACTTGGGATGGCCTCTTTACCTAATGATTTTTAAACAAATATGAGAGACCAATACTGTCAGTAAGATCGAGCGAAGTTTCGTCGGGCGAAGGCTCTCTGATTTCTTTACTGTTCGGTAGTGATCATTGACAGGCGTAGCTGAGCGCTCGTACTGACACTATCTTCATGGTGGGAGCCAGAAGAGTTAAAAACAGAGTTTGGTGACCGTTCCTCTAGTATGCTTCCATTTCGGGTTGGAGGGAAACGCCAGTCGCAATCGATCGCTCGTGCTGGCACTGTCACTGTGGTCCGGGTCACGATACTGGTAACTAGCAATGACTGGATGTGTTCCCCCACAGTTCTGGCAGTGAGCACAGGAGCTCCCCCACGAGGCATCATCACCGGGTCCTCTATACGTCGCCAGCATGAGGAGTCCACGGCTGCTGCTACTACTGCAGCTGTGTTTCTTCGTCAGCGCCTCCTTCGTGCATATCTCAGACGCCCAAGACATCGAAAATCCGGTAGGTGTCTCGCTCCTTCTACCAGGAAGAATGAAATAAGGTAAAGGAGGGGGCAATTAGGTGTCTCCCTCCCTCTAGCAGGAAGGAGGGAGTAAACGAGGGAGGAAGGAAATAAGGTAATGGAAAGTGTTGGACACAAGGAATACAGAGACGAAAGGAACTATAACGTGTGTGTTAACTTTGTTAGTATAGCACACACACACACACACACACACACACACACACACACACACACACCTGCACCACTTCCAAACACTATAAATCAACTCACAGGTGTCCCGTTGTACCTACCATTAGCCACAACTGCCTCCCCCTCCCCCCCTGACAGAGATGAATGCACCTCAAGACTCACCCACAAACAAGAAGAGAAAACCAAAACAATAACAATTGGTATCAGTAACTTGGCCTTATACTCCAAACTGTATGTAAACTGAGGTGACAAGGACAGCAAGTTACGACAAAAAGTAACGTATAAATATGTTGTTAAAGTACTGTACAGTGGATAGTAAGAGAATGTACAACGATGAGAAATTACAAGGTAGTGGATATGTACACAGTGTGGAGACAAAAGTACACCCAGGGATCATTGCAGGAAAAATACCTCGTGTTTGGTAGTAGTGTTGTGTGTATAGTCTGTTGCTAGTAGTGTTGTGTGTATAGTCTGTTACTAGTAGTGTTGTGTGTATAGTCTGTTGCTAGTAGTGTTGTGTGTATAGTCTGTTGCTAGTAGTGTTGTGTGTATAGTCTGTTGCTAGTAGTGCTGTGTGTATAGTCTGTTGCTAGTAGTATTGTGTGTATAGTCTGTTGCTAGTAGTGTTGTGTGTATAGTCTGTTGCTAGTAGTGTTGTGTGTATAGTCTGTTGCTAGTAGTGTTGTGTGTATAGTCTGTTGCTAGTAGTGTTGTGTGTTTAGTCTGTTGTTAGTAGTGTTGTGTGTATAGTCTGTTGCTAGTAGTGTTGTGTGTATAGTCTGTTGCTAGTAGTGTTGTGTGTATAGTCTGTTGCTAGTAGTGTTGTGTGTATAGTGTGTTGCTAGTAGTGTTGTGTGTATAGTGTGTTGCTAGTAGTGTTGTGTGTATAGTCTGTTGCTAGTAGTGTTGTGTGTATAGTCTGTTGCTAGTAGTGTTGTGTGTATAGTCTGTTGCTGGTAGTGTTGTGTGTATAGTCTGTTGCTGGTAGTGTTGTGTGTATAGTGTGTTGCTAGTAGTGTTGTGTGTATAGTCTGTTGCTAGTATTGTGTGTATAGTCTGTTGCTAGTAGTGTTGTGTGTATAGTGTGTTGCTAGTAGTGTTGTGTGTATAGTCTGTTGCTAGTAGTGTTGTGTGTATAGTCTGTTGCTAGTAGTGTTGTGTGTATAGTGTGTTGCTAGTAGTGTTGTGTGTATAGTCTGTTGCTAGTATTGTGTGTATAGTCTGTTGCTAGTAGTGTTGTGTGTATAGTCTGTTGCTAGTAGTGTTGTGTGTATAGTCTGTTGCTAGTTGTGTTGTGTGTATAGTCTGTTGCTAGTAGTGTTGTGTGTATAGTCTGTTGCTAGTAGTGTTGTGTGTACAGTCTGTTGCTAGTAGTGTTGTGTGTACAGTCTGTTGCTAGTAGTGTTGAGTGTATAGTCTGTATGCACTACGTTAATGTATGTTATAGTGTACGAACCTTGTGAGTGTTGGCACTTTTGTTATGGTGGTGATATTAGAGAGAGAGAGAGAGAGAGAGAGAGAGAGAGAGAGAGAGAGAGAGAGAGAGAGAGAGAGCACTGCTTATCCATACTAAATCCAGTCCTCTCCAACGTAGGCAACTGATCCAGGAGTGATCGGCAGCGAGTGTAATAAAGCAGGAGGAAAGTGCATCTTACTGGAGGAGGAGGGAGAAGGACCCAAGTGTTCCTTCCTCCTTAACTCGTCTGATTGTCCCCGAGATACTTCCTGCTGCCTGTGTGAGTATGAGTATAGTGGGGTAAGGTGGCTAGGTCATCTCATTCGCCAATAGAATTGTCGCGTCGGGTTAATGCATGGTTCTGATTCGTGTTATAGAATGACAGAGCTTGCGTCTTTGAGCTGTGGAACTTCAGATGATGTTGGCCATACTGGCGATAATAATAATAATAATAAAATAATAATAATAATAATAATAATAATAATAATAATAATAATATTTAAAGGGTTAACTAAAACAACTCAAATAACACACATATCCACATAACGCATATGCTATTACCAGTTTATAATAAAATAGATGAATATACAAAATCAATATTCTAGTTCAGAAAACACCTGGTGAGAGAGAGGAGGAGAGTGAGACACCAGCAGAAGAAGGAACCGAGAGAAAACGGGAGAAGAGAAGTACCAGAAATGAGGGTCGGGAGGGGACAGAATCAGGTAGAAATTATGACAAAAAATCGCCAACAGAGAAGAGAAAGTCAAAGATTAGTCCTAAGGAGCAACGAAAGAGGGAGAATGAGAAGAGTTTGGACAAGTCTGATAACCCTAGGAAAAAAATAAAGAAAAATCGCCAGGAAAAGAAGAACGGAAAACAGTCTAGAAAAAAAGGAAAGGAAACTCTGGAAAGGAACCGAAAAAAGAAACAGGATATAGGATCGAACAAGAAGCAAAAATATGACAAGAGACTCAAGAAGGTGAACGTAGGAACTCTCACAAAGAAGATAAGCAGCACAGAGAGGGAGAAGCAGAAGAAGAAGAAGAAACCAAAGAGAAAAAAACCTGACGATGAAGACGATAAAGGCAAGGAGGGGAAGATGAAGGTCCTCAAAAAGCAGCGTACAGGATCGAACAAGAAAAAAACAAATGACGAACGACTCGAGAAAGTGAAAGCAGGAACTCTTAAAAAGAAGATAAGCAGCACGAAAAGGGAGAAGCAGAAGAAAAAACCAAGGAGAAAAAAAACTGACGATGATGACGATAAAGACAAGGAGGGGAAGCTGAAACTCGTCATGATGGAGGGAAAAGGATCAGTGGAAGAGGCACGTAGAGGTACATCTAAAGGTGAGATACATGTGTCGTTATCGCTACTCTGTCATAGTTCATTCCAGAAGGGGGTCATACAAGGGGAGGGGTATTGGATTGTCACAGTGCTGATTTTAGAGCCTGTGTGAACATGTCACTATAATAAAAATAATGATGATAATAATAATATGACGATGATGATGATGATGATTTTTTTTAGGAACATAGATACACTACAGTATATACGTGTTCTTCACACCCGCACACACACACACACACACACACACACACACACACACACTACTTACTACTACTTTGCTGTCACTCGGAATCGAGTATGGCGATCATCCAGCTATGATACATTGATATGAGTTATTAGGGATGTCACCTCCGTTGGTGAGCTCTGCGGTAACTAGAGAGGCAGATACGGGACCGGCAGGGTCGTCCACAGTTGTTGCACGTGTGGTGGGCTACATCTAGTGTGGGAGGGGCGACCGTAGCGTCTTTCCGGCGTTGGCCCTTGTCTGCCTTGGTATGCATTCGGGCTAACTCGAAAGTATTGACACCTTCTCGTGTGGTGCTCCTCCAAGCGTTATGGTGTAGAGTTATCGTCTCCCAGGTGAGGGGGTTGATTTGGCACTTTTTCAGGTTTGACATAAGACTTTCCTTATAATTTTCAGTTGCCTGCTAGCGTTACGTTTATTATTCGTTAGGTGACTGTAAAGTAGCTGCTTTGGCAGTCTACTGTCGTCCATACAGGTAACATGCCCAGTCCAACGTAGTTGTTCATGGATAATGGTAGCCTCGATGCTTCTACAGTTGGTGTCAGCGAGAATACTGGTATTTGTTCTCTTGTCTTCCCAGCGAGCTCGTAGGATGGAACATAGACTACGTTGGTGAAAGTTTTCAAGAGCCTTGAGGTGCCTCCTGTATGTGACCCATGTCTCGCTGCCATATAGCAAGGTGGGTAGGACCACTGCTTGATATACATGCAACTTTGTAGATAATTTCAGAGCCCTACAGCTGAAGACATGGGTACGGAATCCACCAAATGCTTGTAATGCACATCTGATCCGATATTGAATCTCTTTATCAATGTCCGTGGTGGTGGACAGGAGGGAGTCGAGATTCCGAAAGTGGGTAACACTAGAGAGGGTAGTAACGCTAAGCTGGATGGATGGTGGAGGTGTGTCTGAACCAGGGGCAGGCTAAAAAAGAATCCGAGTCTTACCTACAATCACTTCAAGGCCGAAATGTGCATACGAAACTGTGTAGGTGTTCAGGATCTCCTGTAGGTCGCATTCAGTGTGACCGAAAAGTCTGAGGTCATCTGCATACTGAAGTTCAGCAATGGAAGATGCCGACACCTTTGTTCCTGCCTGGAGTCGTCTTATGTTGAAAAGATCCTTTATCCAATAGTGGATGTCCACCCCGCCAGCTAAGTTGGAACTGGCACGAGTAAGGAAGGCAGCCAAGAAAATGAAAAAGAGAGTTGGTGTCAGTACACACCCATGTTTTACCTCCGTTTGAATAGGGAAGAACTCAGACTGGATGCCATTGTGCAGGCCACTGCCGTTTATGCCGTTGTGGAGTTGCCTCACATTGGGGATGAATTTTTGGGGGCAACCAAAACGGCTGAAAGCCCGCCAGAGGCTTCCCTGTTGACTGAGTCGAAGGCCTTGGTTATGTTGATGAAAGCCATGTACAGGTCACGATGTTGTTCTCTGCACTTTTCCTGTATCTGGCGGGCAGCAAAGATCATGTCGGTGGTGCCACGTGATGGTCTAAAGCCACATTGAGATTCTGGGAGGAAGTTTTCCACCTCAGGAAGAAGTCTGTTTAGGAGGACTCGGGCGATATAATCTTGCCAGCTACGGACAGCAGCGAGATCCCTGGGTAGTTGCCACAGTGTGACCGGTCTCCCTTGTTCTTATAAATATTGACAATGGAGGCGTCTTTAAGAGCTTAGGGGATTTCCTCCTTTTCCCATATATTCTCCATGAGAGAGTGGAGACGGCTGGTAAGCAGAGGTCCTCCTGCTTTATACACCTCTGCTAGGAGTCCATCAGGCCCTGAGGCTTTGTTTTTTCGTGTGTTTGGTGGCAGTAGCTACCTCATCCAGGGATGGAGGATAGCTGAGGTGGGACAGCTCTGGATGCTGAGGGACCTGCTGGGTAGTCATGACATCCACATCGGTGTTTCGGTTGAGCAGTGAATGGAAGTGCTCTTTCCAGCACTGAAGGAGGCCTTCATCGTCAGATGAGCGGAAGAAGGCTGCACCTTGAGTGATTGGCCCATAAAATGTTTTAGTGGAAATGAAAAATTCGTGCATCTTGCGCTGATCTACAAATTTTTGTGTTTCACCTGCTTTATTTCTAAACCAGTCGTTATTTAGATTGCAAAGTTCCCGCCGGGCCGCCTCTGTCCTCTTTCGAAAGGTATCAGCTTTGGACCGAGACTGAGGGATGTTCTGCCAGTCAGTTAAAACAGCACGTTTATCATCTACGAGTACATTGATTGCCGAGTCACACACACACACACACACACACACACACACACACACACACACACACCCACACTGTGAGTCCATGCCCCAAACGTTAAAATCCCCCAGCAAACGTTGGGGGGGGAGGGGAGGGGAGGGGGGAGGGGGGCACATGTTCTGTACCCCCTCGCCAAATTTTCCCATTATCTTTTTGTTAAACACCCAGAAGGTATTAAAAAAAATGAAAAAAAATAATAAATGTCTCGTCTTCTTGTTGATTTATACAACCAAATTTTCTGTCAATAACTTGTTCCGAAAAAGCTAAAGTATGATATTGGTTAACTAATTGACTAGCTGTAGTTCATTGACTAATATATAGTGAATTTCCTATTTGTAATGTTAACCCATAGTGAACTCTCTTCCCTTAACAGGCTGCAAAGTGCTGAAAGGCTGTGAGAAGAGAGGCGGAAAGTGCAAGAAGAAGTGCAAGAAAAATGAAACTCGGTTTAAGAAAGGCTGTAAAGGCCAGAAATGTGTCTGCTGTGGTAAAAGTGAGTCACAACACTGACATATACTGTATTCTGCTGCTGTCATCAATTTTAGTGTGCGAAACACGTATGAAATTCATAATTTTTTTTCTCTTCAAATAGCATCACCAAGTTTCGCTGCATGAAGATTTAGCAACAAATATCTGATATTATTACCAAAATGGACCATTAATTTTTTTTTTAATTAAGTGAAATCTTGAAAAGCAGTGTCGGTGGCACAGAGGTATCGGGCTTGCCTCTTACCAGTTCGTCCTGGGTTCGATAAGATAATTTTTGTCCCGTGTGACATGAACGACCGCTGCATGTTTCATTCAGTGTGGTGTACTGAGATTGTACTGTGCCGAAGTTGTTCTCGGTGTGCGCAATTCGATCGAAACGGCAACGAGTGATTGAGCCGTGCTGAGATTACCCCTTGGAATAAAATGGTGGGGTTAAATTAAGTTAAATTAGGTTAGGTAAAATTAATTTAGGTTTTGATCAAACTACGCATGCCAAGAACAGTTTCAGCATAACACTCCTCCATTAACATTGGACACATAGGGAATGAACCTCACTGGGCCCTTAATAATACCAGTTAAATATACTACTACTACTAATAATACTAATTCTAATAATAATAATTGTAACTGCCTTAGTTAAGGATGGTCGGGTGATATTTATTGATATGGTCAAAACCTGCAAAGAACAAGGCGTCCATTAATACTACGTGGTGATCCATCTAATACATAACTAGTTAGTCTCACACAATTTTATCTTAAATGCATAAGATCATTAAACATAGTGACGTAATACAAAGTACATAACCCTATTAATCTTAATTGCGCTTCATTCCACATTGTCTTATTGCTTCAGATAAGGCAGAAAACGAGTAGGCCTAATTAGTCCACAATACTTCAGTACTGAGGGGGACGTCATTACGTAAGCTGTACTTACAAGTGCAAGTTGATGGAAATCAGTATGGTGTTCCCACACACCTTGGGTGTTCCAAGAGACAACAGTACTGCATAAATTGTCTTAGCACAAAACTCAGGGACAGGATTGTACACTACTGCCAGCAGAGGGTGGAGATGTTCACAGTATGGCTGTAAAGGGTGGTCTGAGAGTTAGTGAAGGCCAGACAGTCACCGCCACCTGTAGAACTGTCTACTCAGCAGAAACCAGGATCACTCGGCTGTAAACATCCCCTCAGCTCGCTTCACTCCCCTCTCCTACATCTTCCATACTCTCATAACTAAACTATTTATAAAAATTTATTAACGCGGGCGGTAACACTCCAAAACGCTTGTTCTATGGCTGCTACGTTCACAAACATCTGGCGAGGTCATAGGTCGAGCGGGCACATGGGAGTCTCAAGTTACAGTTACAAAAAAGTTGCTGGTAGCGAAAGTCATTGCGGGGAAGATGACAGAGGAAGGAGCAGGAGGTTAGGAAGGGAATTGTAGTGGGAGTGATAGAGCCGTGGCTTCACACGACTGCGTTTATTTGGTTAACGCAGAGCGCACGTATATATATTTTTTTTTATTGGGCACCCCCCTACATCCTTGTGTAAGGTGAAGCGCAGAAGCGTTTACAGCACCCAACAGGGAAGCATGCTAAGTTCATGCTTGCCTTTATGTCTCATGAGTTCAGGGCATAGAAGCCTGAAGAGTCAAGGGCGTAGAAGCCTGAAGAGTCAATGGTTTATGTCTAAGCAAGTTATTGGAAGCTCCAACAACTTGTCCCTGAGTACGAATTCGCAACTTTCGATTTAAAGCAGGTACCTACTTTGCTGCTAGGTGAACAGGGACCAAGGGAGGCTGGAAGTGTGTCCAAACAACTTTCCACAGGGCCGGGAATCGAACCCATGACATCTCGCTTGCGAGGCAAGAGCGGTACAGCTCTACCACCGGCGCACCTCTACAGTCTACAAGGGAGATCGCGGCTGACGTGGTCGTAGGCTGAGAGGTTTATGTTTGTTTGGGTAAGGTGACACTCGTAAACGGCACATCCACATCGGTTGAGATGCTGGGAGGCACTCGGTGCTGAGTGGAGGTGCTGAAGGCAGCAAGTGCCGGATCTGTGTAAGAGAAGCCAGAGGCGATACTACTACTACTACTACTACAACTACTACTACTACTACTAATAATAATAATAATAATAAAGTAGACATACTGTATATTGTGTAGTACTAGGACCACATTAGAAAAACACCCCCTTTAAGTATTATTAATACTTTATAATGTAGTATTCATGTAGTTATGTATGATTTTTTACTAAATAAAAACAAATAAAATCGTTAGCATTCCAGAGGTAAACACTTAAATAAATATTATAGCTACTCATAAAAATGACCCGTTTTCTGCTAGTATTATTTTAATATGTTTTCTGTTATCAAAGTTTACACGTAAATATTTATTATAGCTACATGTTTGAAAGACACGTTTTCTGTGATGAAAACAAAATACATGTAAAATATATATGAATGCATATAACAATAACTGTGCTAGTGTTGATATGACGATAATGTTTACATTTTGCTAATACACACGTGTTTTCCTTCTAGGAAGCCACGGACGAGTCCACAAAAGTTTACTCTCTTGCCTATACTTGATACAGCCTTGTATCTGGTTGTGTGTTTGTGACTATACGTGTACTAGTCTTTTACCTGTACTTGTACCTCTTCCTTTAAGGTGCTTGTATCTAACCTATACTTGGGCCCGTACTTGAACTTGTCTCTTATATGCCTGCACCTGTAATTCAAGTTAAACTTGTACTTTCATCATGACCTATATTTACTCCAGCACGTACTGGTACAGTTGCGGAAATGTGTTCCTTCACCCCCCGTGGTAACCCGTGTCTCCAAATGACACCGTCACAGTAGTATCATTATTTATGAATGAATGGGTATTGGTAGTGTAACAACGGACGTGATTGGTGGATAGATCTGTTATAGGTCATATAGGTTAGCCGTTTGGTGAGACAAGTTACTACAGGGGGTGGTAGGAACACCTTTCAGCAACTGTACCCATACAAGTGTCTTCACTTGCACTGGTACTGAATTCCGTTTTAAACTAACAGTATTCACGATATACCTCATGTTATCAGTTATATGTTTGCACATTTTATGGGTCTAATTATCTACCCATACATTTATTCAAATCATTTCTCCTTGTGGACAGGATGTAAGGCGAAAAAACCATGCAAGAATAGGAACGGGTCGTGTAAGTCGTCGTGTAGAGCTGGGGAGGAAGTCGTTGCTAAAGGTTGTAAAGGAGGCAAAGGGTGCGTGTGTTGTGCCTCATCCCGTGAGTACCCGATTGCTGCTGTCACTCTACTACAACCTACTGCTAGTCTCTATCACCACATACACTGCAAAATAAGGGTATACAAAAAAGGGTTTGACAAGGGTTTTTTTAGTGTCCCTAATGACAAACCCTTTTAAGGGTATATGATTACCAATAAACCCTTTCTACAATGTGTATATTATAATTCTCCAAACCTTCACTCTCCAATAGGGTATATAAACATCAGTACTTTTAAAACCCTAAGGTGAAGAGAAGTTCTATGATAATAACCTGGCGCTGACCTTCCTCGCATTAGCTTTGTACACCATCCACCGTCCAGTGACACACACCTTGGCCAAGACAGTCCTCACATGTCTTTCAGTTATACCGTGGATCGATCAAACTGTTCCACAAACACCTAGTAGATGGTATCAAGAATACTCGTGGGGTGTACGACGCCATTTACGATGACCTTCTTGCCCTGATCTTGTTTCAGTTATACCACCCTTTTGAAGCTCTGGAGAGATCTCGAAGTTTCGATATTTTGAGTACAGCACTAGCTAATAATTCCCACCAGGAAACTTGTTTCGAGACTCATCCAAAGCTTCGAAAAGTGCAGAATTCCATGTGTTAAAGGCGATATTGCTGAAAAAGACCAGGGCAAGAAGGTCATCGTAAATGGCGCTGTACACCCCATAACCGTTCTTGCAATTGGCCCAAATTGCATATACTGTACAACAAGAATGTGACATGGTTCTAGACCATTGGCGGGAACTCACATTTAATTTGTCACTTTGCAATAGACCTTTTCCCACAAGATGGGGTCATGACTTCTCTTTAAAGTATACCCACCTCTTCACCAACACTTTTACCCTCTGGCGAACTCTTTTTCACTTAAAAAAAAATAAATGAATAAAAAAGATATATATATATATATATATATATATATATATATATATATATATGGATTTTCATAATATATATATATATATATATATATATATATATATATATTTTTTTTTTTTTTTTTTTTTTTTTTTTTTTTTTTTAATGGCTTCAAAAATAATGAACTCATCCCTATTTCCTGGGGCTCCCAGTCCCACATTCCCATAGTGGGCGTGCCACTCAGCGTGACGCTGATTGGCTGTGAAAATGGAGTCAGTGTATAACCCGGTGTTCATTGGGTCGCTCGACATATTCGAAACAGAAGGTGTCTTAAACCTCTTAGGCTCCCTTCACACAAGTTGTTTTAACGCCGCGTGTAATTTTGTCAGCTGTTCACACTTTTCTCCCCTCCACCTTATGTACAGGTGTACAGTAGAGTTATTTAAGTTAAATGTGATCATTAAGATTGGATGTTACATGTTAAGTTACTTAAATTACCATCACACTTCCTCTCCTCTTCTCCACACATCATGATTATATTCCACTAAGATGACCCAAGTAGATTAATTAAAAATAATTTTCATCCAAATTAACACTTTTCAGCTCATTAATTTACAATTTAAATTCTGAGAAGCGGTATGTCGTGCCGTCAAAACCTTTGATGGGATGGAGGTGGTATCTGGCAACTTTATTGAGCAATTATGCCAAATGGTGTAATAAAACAACTTAATTCTAATAAAATATTATTTAAGACTTTAGTTCATTTAAAGAAAAATTTATGGTTGTTGATGTTTCGGTACACACTCAGTATTATATCCCAAGCATTTCACAAAGAATGAATCAAAGATATCTAGAGGCAGAAAGAAAAACATTACCGGCAGAAGATGTCAAACCAATTGGCACATAAAGGGTATTGTGGAAATAAACATACCCTACCATGTCCGAAGAAGGGTATTATGGGTAGCAGTATACCCTACCATGTCCGAAGAAGGGTATTATGGGTAGCAGTATACCCTACCATGTCCGAAGAAGGGTATTATGGGTAGCAGTATACCCTACCATGTCCGAAGAAGGGTATTATGGGTAGTAGTATACCCTACCATGTCCGAAGAAGGGTATTATGGGTAGTAGTATACCCTACCATGTCATAAAATACCCTTTTTATACCCTACAAATTTTACAGTGTACTGTTAATGTCTACTACAACTTTTTTTTTTTTTTTTTTTTTTTTTTTTTTAACGTGGCCTCCAGCCTCCCCCAATAGCCACACCTTCGCCACCATTTATTTACCATAATATTAAATATCCTAATACATAAGAAACTATCCTATCTGTGTTGAATTAGTTGAGCAGCAGATCTATACGGCATTCAGTGACTGTAGCCTCATAGTCGATATCTGCAGCAGTTGTCGGAGTAGGGGCAGAAGCTCTCGTTCCCCTGAGGCAGAGCAAAGCCGACCGAAGGAGAGAGAAGGACAGTCGACATCTCATCCAGGCTGTAACATAACTTCTGGGCTGCTGCTTCTGTTCGGAGATCAGCTCCGCGAGTCTGGCGTAGAAACATCTTGCACTTGGGCCCATCCCTCCAGAGGTTGTGAACACTAGAGGAGTGAAGCTGCCTTGATCAACATTTTGTATTCTCTCCCCATATGCCCTTCTCTTGTCGTTCTCGTTCCTCCTATGCGCAGCATCGAGAGCTAGGTTACGGTGACAAACGGCCATGGGATCAAAAATCCTGATGTCGAAGAAAGCTCGCTGTCCCCGTGTCCAGAATCCTCGAGCACTGACGTCCACACGGGCTTCGTTAGAAGTGTTTGAAGTCCTATGTTGGAAGATCTCGCCATCCAGTGGGAGGAGGGTCGGTTCTACCATGATGTCCCGGCAGATTTCCTTCAACATATTTGCTGTGAGATCCCTTACCTCGTCATGCCTCATGCATATGAAGCCCCCCTTCTTGCAGACCATGGCGTGATCGCCATCATAGGGAGAGCCACACACGCATTGGGAGGGCAGACCATCTACTGGCCAACCGTACCTTAGAGCAATGGCATCTGTAAATTCTTGTTTGTTAAGGCTGAAACCATTTGCCCTTATCGGTAACGTAGTTAACCAGTTCGAGGCGCCCACCTCCTGCGCTATAGCTACTTTTTTTGTCAGATTTTCTGGAACATGCAGCAATAGTTGCTGCAACATGTCATTTTGGCAGTGCTGCCGATCTGTTGTAATGGACCTACGGATCTTATTAACTTCGCTGGTGTCCACTTCCCCTGTTGTATTCTGGGCTATTATGTGGTCAGTGAGGGCTGCCGTGAGCTTAAGTGAATTTTGATGTTCAGAGTCAGCAATCTCCTCTGGATTAGTTAGTCCCATCCCTCCCAGTCTTGGTGGAAGTGCAAGAAGTGTTCTTTCTGCTCGGGTTAAGTCAGGATGTTTCACTAGTTTGGGAATGAACTTGACACTGATTGCTTCTTCCAAAGGGTGGAGGAGGGGTCCGATCTCAGGGATGGTACGCATCAGGTAGTTCCAACGATGCTTGACTCCATGGGTGAATGCTGCAAAGGCCGCATGTGGCTCTGTGTTAGCAATCTCCGATAGAGCTTGGATTTCGCTAACCCACTCATTCACCTTTCC
Source organism: Homarus gammarus (assembly GCA_958450375.1). NCBI lineage: Eukaryota > Metazoa > Arthropoda > Malacostraca > Decapoda > Nephropidae > Homarus > Homarus gammarus. The sequence continues at coordinate 442,966 of CAUDMG010003423.1, read as the reverse complement.
CGCTACGTACTGGGTCTTGAAGTCCGTAGTGCCAATTACTGCACCTAGATGTCTTTGGCCGTCCTTAGTTATTTTGACCTCACTTTCGCCGAAAACCTCCACAGCCCGATCATAATGATCTGGCTTCACGATGAGGAAGTACAACTTACTACTGTCTACCACCACTTACTACTGTCTACCACAACTTAATACTGTCTACCACAACCTACTACTGTCGTCTATATCTTACTCTGATTGTGAGGAAACGAGTTGTGGTGATGATGAATTATATTATTACGTAAATTACGCTTTATTCACTGTCACAGGTTGGAATAGTTACCAATGTTCCTCGACAGAGTGCAACGCGAAGACGAACTGCAAGAACTTTGGTGGAAGGTGCAAGTCTGTGTGCAAGGACACGGAGGTCGTGATCAAGGACGGCTGTGACGGGGACGGCTGTTTCTGCTGTGCCCCAGATTTCGTGGGTTGTCTGGCCACCAGCGAGTGTCCAGGCCGCTGTACCGAGACCTGTCAAGGGGTGGTCTCCAGCGTCCAGTGCCTCGGGGGGAGCTGCACCTGTTGCCTCGGTCAGTTATTAATATCATTAATGTTATATAATTGCATTTTAGCACAAAAATAATTTAATGTCTGTGATGTTCCCTTACCTATGCCAGCCTAACTTAACTTAACCTTACCCAAACAAATCTAAACTAAACTAACCTCACCGTGATCCCCACACACCTCAAACCCTCACTGGTCAACAGACTGCAAAGTGACCCCGAGCTGCAAGAAGCAACACGGCAGCTGCAAGTCAGGTTGTTCCTGTGGTGAGGTGGAGTTACCTGGGGGTTGTACAGGGAACGGCTGCAAGTGCTGTGTGGCTCATGTGCCAGCGTGCTCAAGCGGGAACAAGTGTTCAGGAAATTGTATGTACGGCCCCTTGTGCACAGGAGAGCTTGGCCCAGGGTCGTGCTCAGGAGAAGCAGGCTGTGCATGTTGTACGGGTGAGTGTGTTAATCCAGTATTATTTCTCCCTCTCTCTCGTTAGTAAATAACAAATACAGATAAGACAAAACTAAACACATCTACGTTATGAACATCCTCATGAACAGGGAAGCTAACAATATTTAGAAATAATTTAACATCACAAATTAATAATACCACAAACTCCAAACTGTCAGTCGTTGCACTCGAGTTCATATGGACCCTAACTGATACTCATTTTTTTCCAGAAATCAAATTTCCACACAGCGGGGTGAGCCTGATGTGAGAGACCCAGGTGTGTGGAGGTGACGCAGTGCCTAGTCAAATGGTTCCTAGTCGTACCAACCCAAAGTGACTAGGTTAGGTTAGGTTAGTGTTAGGATGGGGTCTTTCTGGGTTGGGGCCTATTTGACCTACAGGTGGGACGGGGCGATGATATGAATCCGCTCTTGTTTTTTGTTTTTCCCAAAGACTGAAAGATTAACTAACTCGCCTAAGCTGACACACACAGAAGGTATCGACAATTATAAGATGATATTATAATGCACATAAATGTCTTACACTATGTTTTCTCAGGTAATGTTTGGGAAAAAATATCACTTACAAATGTTTTAGAATCCAGTTGTAGTCTCCTCTCGCCTGGCCAATATTTCAATACTAAAGACTGTTAGTTGCCCTTAAGACGTACTTTATTAATCCACATATGAGTTCGTCATTTAGTAGCATATGTATTTTTTTAACATGTAAAATATATGCAGTAGTTAACACAAACAAACTAGCATTTTTCCCCTTTAATATTAAAATTATATATATATATATATATAATTATATATATATATATATGTAACCGGTCGGAATTTACTGGACTTTAATTTCTCACTTGACTTGGGGTTTATTTAAAATTAATAGATGGTAATGGCAGTGGAAGCGCCCCTTTGAGAAAAATCCCGACCCAGCACAAGAACACTTAAAACTACTAAACAAAATAAATTGTCCGTGACCCGTGGAAGGATAGCATCTGTGACTGGGATGAATGAGACACACTGTTACATTTAGACACTTATATTCCCTCCAACACTACAAACACAATCCAATAATGGTACACCAATATGCGCACCTCTTAACTTGAACTTAAAACACTACTCTGGGGAATAAAAGTTATACATGATATAAAAGTTATTAGAACCTCAGGCAACAATAAATTTGAAGTATTAAGAACTGTTCCGTGCACACATGAAACAGGCCTTAAAGGCTTTCACACAATAATATCAGTCACTTAGGTACCAAAAAAAGAAATTAACTACTCTACAATGAATAGGCCTTAAGGGCACTCAACAAAATTATATGTCACTGAGGAATGGTAATAAAAATGAGAAATTAAATACTCTACAATGAATAGGCCTTAAGGGCACTCAACAAAATTATATCAGTCACTGAGGAAATGGTAATAAAACATGAAATTAAATACTCTACAATGAATAGGCCTTAAGGGCACTCAACCAAATTATAGCACCCCAACAGATGCACACTTCCTAACCTAACCTAACCACTACTCTGGGGAACAATGGTTATACCTGAGATCAGAATTATGAAGAACAATCAGAGGCATTAAAAGAATCAAATCACAGTATCACTCTGGTTCCACTTGATGGCACAAACATTCAAAACAATATTATCAAAATTATCTAGAAACTATTAAATTACACCCGTAATAAGGGAGGGAAAATGTTCCTCCAGGTATCTCCTAGAGACCTAGACTCACGGTCTCAGTGTGTGACCATTAGTCGACTCAGATAGCCTCAGTGTACTCCCAGTGCGTCCATAAAGCGGACGGGAGTGAGCCAATCAGACCTTGTACAGTTGAGAGAAGCTTTAGCGTCCCGTGTCGTTTAGTTGTCGGGAGCACTCGTTCACTCAAGAGATCCTTTGCTACCCCGCTAAACAGTGACAGGCCTACTTTGATCGGTCCAATGGCGACAATCGCCACCCTCAATCCTCAACGGCAGTCTCAAACGGCAGTCAATCTCAGGTCAACTCCAGTCAACTTCAGTCAAGTGGGTTCTCACGGAAACCTTGTTATACTGCAATATTTCAGCACAGGTGACTAGGCCACGTGACTATTTCTGGGACAGACGCGCAGGGACGTCTTGTTCGTGTGAGTGCTATCCGGGACTGAGAGAGAGCCCGCTTCGTGTCCTCTCAAGGCGTTAGCTTAGGCCTACGTGACCTATTTTCCGCCTAACTAATAACTCCTTGGGACACCCTTTAACATTATTCAGACTGCTAAACGATCTATAATAATTTCAAATTCAATAATAGTCCCTTAACTTCATGAATCGCATCATTATTAATCCGGTAAATTACATTTAATATCATATAGTATACTGCCAGATCTGGGGTCACTAAATTTAAGGGGATAACTTAACTCTAAACTTAATTTCTAAGGGTCGCTGCCACCAGACCCCCTCTGGACAGCATGTAGCTCGTTAGGTAGCGGGCAGAGTGGACTAGGCATTGGGTTAGGTTTTCCATTGACCAGATCGATGAGGGTAAAGAAGGGGGAAACCATAACATGTCTTAATTGATTTATTCCTTATACAACATACTGGTAAAAAAACATATACATGACTTGGCCTTCCTCAGAAGAACAACATAATTTTGGTTACCCAGACCCTAGCATTACTGGCGGGTCATCCACCTACTTATTGCATACAAATGGGGAACGCCGTATCTCGGTCGTTCCTTCTTACAATATCCCTTAACACAGCGGACTGCTCCACTGATGTGGACTGTTAGCACCGTCGGTTATCATACATAGTAGCACCATCTCAACACACCTGTTACACTCCATACCTGCAAGTATGTGACTCCTTGTGACTATTAGGTATACACAACGGGCACCTCGTTCGCACACCGCCCTCGGTGGGTAAAGACGAGGGCTTCACCTAGAGACATACCAGCACTGTTTCTACGCCTGGTAGTATAGGTCACTCCAAGTGACGACCGCAGTTTCTCACGGTCTCCTTAGTTGTGACTATTCATGTGGAGTGGTGCGCTGGGAATCCACCTGTTCACAGTGGACTGGTATAGCGGGGGAGTAATTCCCACCCTGGGGTGACGCTCACGTGGACAATGGCGGCCGGGCGGCAAGATACTCCGGCCACATGGCACCTGTGGTGACGGCAGAACGGGAAAAACTAAGCAATAATGCCTGACGGGCGGTTATCCCACCCCTTAACACATCCCTATCACACTTATATATCCGGCAAAGCTTTAAACTGTAGTAACTTCTATGTATCAACCTTAATTGTAGGGCGGGATATAGCCCGCTAGGGCACTGACCTGTGGTGACGGCAGAACGGGAAAAACTAAGGCCGGCTTCCCGCCGCTTCTCGTCACATAGGCCTACAGTTTCCAATCCTCAATTTACACTTTTGTTTCTAAGGGTTCTCACCTGAACACTTTACGGTATATTGTCACTCATTTCTTAACAACACATATATTAATCCTAAATTACACACTAAGGTAAGGTCTTGGTTTGCTAGTGCTTGGGTAAATGCCTGAGATTATAATATTAATGAGGCATCTGAGGCGGGTACATGACGCGCCTTGAAACAAAAGCCGAATGATCATGGCTGGGGTGTATCAACGTCACTTAAAAACTGTAATGAGGGATCCTCCTCTCACACATTGCACTATTTGAACACAGACATAAGATTCTCTGATCACTGTACCTGTCGTGGGTATATGTCACGTGAGGCTACGAGGTGTATTAGATTCATACCGACGCATACACGATATTTCCTTTCCGGTATATGTTTCTAGATCACTGTCAACACCTCACCTAGTTCTGATACATTTATCCTTTTTCCAGATCATTGTTCTCATGTATTTTCATATGATATCTGTTGGAGTTATGTTCGCTACACGCCCACAGACGTAAATAGTAGGACCTTCAAACCCGGATCCACACTTAGTCTTACGGTACACTAGTCCAGCTCAACTGGACTTTAACATTCATCTTATGCTTACCCCGAGTGATCCTTAATGCTAGGAATACATACACTTGATATGATATAACTATACCTGGGTACAATACATGGTCTAGGAACCTTGAGTAGGTGAGTTGTCCTTTCTCAATGTTTCCCGTTTTCTGAGGTTCTACAAGCGCGGTGCATGTGAATGTTATGTAGCGTAATATGAATTAGATGGGATTTTTAGGATGACAATGATGTGCGCAGTACAATAGGCCTAGTTCCGCAATCTCCCACTATGTGCGGGGAGCGCTCTCTTCCCTCAGACGACCTTGAACGCTCAGTACCGCTAATGGCGGGGCATTCGAAATTACTCTGAAATTTCTGAATATTACAATCGACCCCCCTAAAAAAAGACAGCACTGTCCTCATGTGCTGAGAAGACCATTCATACGACCCCCCTAAAATTTGTTCTAAGAAACTGCATCTTACCCCTTTTGCTAAACGCAGCATTCCCGTCTTCTCTTCTCTCCTGCTAACACTCGACCCCCCTAAAAGAAAAACAGCACTGCCCTCATGTGCTGAGAGAACAACTTAGACCCCACCTTCAACTCTGTACTATTCCACTCACAGCTAACAACTCCATTTCTTCCTAGCCCAACTCATAACCAACCAGAACATCACGCTCCCCTTTTGCCTGGCCCTTAACTAGAGAACCAATGTCAAAATTAATACCAGCCCAAACAAACATGCTCTCCTTTGCCTGGCCCTTGAACTAAGAGGAACCAGTGTCAAACCAATACTCAGTCCAAAGCAAACATGCTCTCCTTTTGCCTGGTCCTTGAACTAAGAGGAACCAGTGTCAAACCAATACTCAGTCCAAAACAAACATGCTCTCCTTTTGCCTGGCCCTTGAGCTAAGAGGAACCAGTGTCAAAAAAAAACTCAGTCCACGTCTCCGAACCTCATGCCGGCAGACCAACCCTCTGACAATGTACCAGTCCATATTAGTGAGGCCCTGGACATTACAACAGCAACTCAATCCCGCTCATGACAGCAACTCAATCCCGCTCATGACAGCAACCACTACTCAACGCACATCTCTGACCTAACCATCTTTCCCATCCCCTCTGCCCTACTCACGACTCCTCCAACTCACCCTCGACAACCTGCCTTTTCTCATTACCATGCACCCTAAACTGTAATCGGTCGGCTTCGTCTTGTCTCTCAGCTGGAGGGCTCGATCAACCTCTCTGAACTACTTACGTACCCCTATATTTCCCACTTGGACCTCACTCTTCCTTGACTGCTGAACGTGTGCCTGACATTCACCCCTTGTTTCCTCCCTGAACCGTTGAATGTGTGCCTGAGACTCCCACTTGAACCTGTTTACCTGTGCTTGATAATCCCTCTTTAGGTCTCGGAACTCTTCTCTCAGCTGTACCAAGGTCCCGCGGTCGTCTCTCTTCCTCCTCATACACATCTCTACTGTCAAGCCTAACCAACTCAGTCCGGGCACAAGGATGAGCATCAGTGCGAGTTCAATCCCTACCAGTACTAACCAACACATGATGGCGTTCATTATCCCAACCACAGAACTATCAGTCACGAAATAAAATTAACTACGCTCTGCTACCATTTGTAACCGGTCGGAATTTACTGGACTTTAATTTCTCACTTGACTTGGGGTTTATTTAAAATTAATAGATGGTAATGGCAGTGGAAGCGCCCCTTTGAGAAAAAATCCCGAACCAGCACAAGAACACTTAAAACTACTAAACAAAATAAATTGTCCGTGACCCGTGGAAGGATAGCATCTGTGACTGGGATGAATGAGACACACTGTTACATTTAGACACTTATATTCCCTCCAACACTACAAACACAATCCAATAATGGTACACCAATATGCGCACCTCTTAACTTGAACTTAAAACACTACTCTGGGGAATAAAAGTTATACATGATATAAAAGTTATTAGAACCTCAGGCAACAATAAATTTGAAGTATTAAGAACTGTTGCGTGCACACATGAAACAGGCCTTAAAGGCTTTCACACAATAATATCAGTCACTTAGGTATTAAAAAAAGAAATTAACTACTCTACAATGAATAGGCCTTAAGGGCACTCAACAAAATTATATGTCACTGAGGAATGGTAATAAAAATGAGAAATTAAATACTCTACAATGAATAGGCCTTAAGGGCACTCAACCAAATTATAGCACCCCAACAGATGCACACTTCCTAACCTAACCTAACCACTACTCTGGGGAACAAGGTTATACCTGAGATCAGAATTATGAAGAACAATCAGAGGCATTAAAAGAATCAAATCACAGTATCACTCTGGTTCCACTTGATGGCACAAACATTCAAAACAATATTATCACAATTATCTAGAAACTATTAAACTACACCCGTAATAAGGGAAGGAAAATGTTCCTCCAGGTATCTCCTAGAGACCTAGACTCACGGTCTCAGTGTGTGACCATTAGTCTACTCAGATAGCCTCAGTGTACTCCCAGTGCGTCCATAAAGCGGACGGGAGTGAGCCAATCAGACCTTGTACAGTTGAGAGAAGCTTTAGCGTCCCGTTAGCAAGAGGGTTTCGCTAGCAGCTCGGGACACGTGGTGATGTGCCCGGAGTGGTAAGAACTGATCACCCACTGCTGGTCCCGGGTCGTTTAGTTGTCGGGAGCACTCGTTCACTCAAGAGATCCTTTGCTACCCCGCTAAACAGTGGCAGGCCTACTTTGCTCGGTCCAATGGCGACAATCGCCACCCTCAGTCTCAAACGGCAGTCAATCTCTCGCAGTCAACTCCGGGTCAACTCCAGTCAAGTGGGTTCTCACGGAAACCTTGTTATACTGCAATATTTCAGCACAGGTGACTAGGCCACGTGACTATTTCTGGGACAGACGCGCAGGGACGTCTTGTTCGTGTGAGTGCTATCCGGGACTGAGAGAGAGCCCGCTTCGTGTCCTCTCAAGGCGTTAGCTTAGGCCTACGTGACCTATTTTCCGCCTAACTAATAACTCCTTGGGACACCCTTTAACATTATTCAGACTGCTAAACGATCTATAATAATTTCAAATTCAATAATAGTCCCTTAACTTCATGAATCGCATCATTATTAATCCGGTAAATTACATTTAATATCATATAGGCCTAGTTCCGCAATCTCCCACTATGTGCGGGGAGCGCTCTCTTCCCTCAGACGACCTTGAACGCTCAGTACCGCTAATGGCGGGGCATTCGAAATTACTCTGAAATTTCTGAATATTACATATATATATATATATATATATATATATATAAAGTTTTTCTCTACGATCATAAATCACCTGTAGTGAGCAGGGCAAGAAGGATGAGGGAAATTACAGGGTAAAACACCGTGAAAAACTGATCGTGCGACACCAAAATTATATCTTTACGCCCTTTATACCAGATATTAAAATAGTACTTTCTGTTTAATATAACAAGGGATGGGGGGGGGGGGGGGTCCGTCCCCCGGCTAGGAAGTGAGGTAAGGTTAGGCAGGTTTCTTTGGTTGGTCAAGTCAGGTTCTATTAGGTTCTAGTAAATTTCCGCCTTTTCTCTACAGACTTACTATAATGATAAGAACATCTGTGGAAAAAAATGAACGAAATCGAACAATCTTTCTGGTGGTAGTGCTGTTTTCAGACATTACCAAAGCAAGTGACATGTCATATATACCAAATAAATATATGACAGGCAAGTTGTGGTTCATGAGCAAAGACATTGTCACCTCTACTGTGTTGTATGTTATCTGGGCGAGACAACATGTTAAAGTATAGAAAACCATTCCTTACCTTTGGATGGAAATAAACTTTAAGCGTCTTTCTTGGTAGACGCTTAGTTGAAACGACTTCCTGTCTACCATTGGTTGTATATATGCACTGTCATTGTATACGCTTAACCAATGTGGTCTTCTATGGCGATTTTACAAAATGAATATCCATATGTATCAGCAACGCGCGGTACTGTACCTGTCTGTCACTAACATGTCAACAAAACCTTGGGGGAGTTAAGGGAGCGTTGATAGAAAGGGAGGAATCACAGTGATTATAAAGGGAGTATTTATATATGGAGAAAAGATAGCATTCATATACGGTATATATGATCACAGTGATTATCAGAGATATACAATACGGCTTTTTGACTCAGTTTGTAAATCACGAAATTTTAGCATGTTTCAGTGGTGTAACTTTCCCCAAGTGAATTTTTCAAAGGTATTATGTTTGCTGCTTTTTATATTTCTTTCTTTCTTTTTTTAATTATTTAAGTTATTCACCGATGCATTTTTTTCGTTTGGTCAACTTTCATTTGTTTTAAGTGTTCACGTGTGAATTTGTTTTCCTTATGTTTAGTTATACAGGTCAAATCGTGCATTTGTTCTTTATTTTTCACGGATTCCTGTGTTTAACCTTTGTGTTGTATGTATAGGGCTGGCTGGCTCTCTGGGGCCACCAGTAGGACATGTTACAACACCTTAACAATACTTTACATGATAACAACATCCCGGTAGCCTAGTCCAGATGGCGTCCCTTCACAATGTTTTTATAAGGCCTGTATACACCACAGCCACCAATAAAGCACTCACATTATACTGACTGATTCATTTATCCTTTTGAACTATGTGTTATATAGTTCACTTAGTCAAAAGATGGATAATAATTATGGTACGAACAATTAAGTCAAACATAAACGGTGTCTTGGATGGCAAACAACGCCTTCCTTAGCTACCCTCACACTGATGTGCACCTGGAGTGCCCCTGTGACCACACACCCCTAAAAATATCGATGTATATCAAACTTTTACAAAAAAGCTCAATATCCAGACTTTTGTTTGCCTTGTGGTTATAAATGATGTACTTTTAAAAAAAGAAAATTCATTTAACCAACATACTCTATACTGGACACCCTCATCTCTTGTATATATATTATATGTACAAGCTCCTTACGCACACACACTCACACACATAAAATAATACCGAGGTCAATGATCAACCTCTGACTGATGCAGACATAAATATTTTGATTACCAAAGGACTAAAACCTTTAAAGATTGTATAAGACCTAACAAGCCAAAGGTTCAATAGAAACACTCAGCCTCCAGGGTCGCAGCCAATGTTTACCTTCTCATACAGTGAGGTCCCTCCATGACACCAGTGAGATACAGTAGTCCTGTCCTATGTTTGATAACCGTGAAACAAAACTATAAATCCCTAACGGCAGTGTCATACACTGGCCCTCTCTGCTTCCTCTGATCATCATCGTGTGCCCAATTACTATTTGAGACAGAGTTGCTGCATCAGCACTAGTAATGTCACCTGTCACCTCCGGTTCTCGTCCACGTGTTGCTGTTCAACACCAGAGCACCACCAACCTTACACGGGCTCACACAGAAGACCACAAGACCAGGCCCTTAACAAACACTAAAAATTATCAATGACTCATAGATACATTGTTTATTCACTCCAATTTCTTCTCTTATTTGGGCTGAAAACTTTTGCTGAATAGCCCCCTCCTCAATATCACTAAATGAACTGCATGTTATTTCTGTTCATTGCACGATTTCACCCATTAGCTGCTCCATTTTTTTTTTACAAAAAAAACAGTTAAGCGATGATATATAATTCATAAACTATACAAAACGGTTTCTAATAGTAAACTTTTCAACCGAAAGAGAATCCTGTATTGTGGTGATGTTAAATAATGAAAATATGTAAATTTCGCTTTATTTACTGTCACAAGTTGGAATAGTTACCAATGTTCCTCTACAGAGTGCAACGCAAAGACGAACTGCAAGAACTTTGGTGGAAGCTGCAAGTCTGTGTGCAAGGACACGGAGGTCGTGATCAAGGACGGCTGTGACAGGGACGGCTGCTTCTGCTGTGCCCCGGATTTCGTGGGTTGTCCGGCCACCAGCGAGTGTCCAGGCCGCTGTACCGACACCTGTCATGGGGTGGTCTCCAGGGTCCAGTGCCTTGGGGGGAACTGCACCTGTTGCCTCGGTCAGTTAGTAATGTCATTAATGTTATAATGGTTGTTTATAAACACAGAGATAATGAAATGTCTTTGATGTTCCCTTACCTAAGCCAACTTAAATTAACTTAACCTAACCTAACCTAACTTAACCTAACTTAACCTAACTTAGCCTTACCCAAACAAATGTAAACTAAACTAACCTCACCGTGATCCCCACACACCTCAAACCCTCACTGGTCAACAGACTGCAAAATGACCCCGAGCTGCGAGAAGCAACACGGCAGCTGCAAGGCTGATTGTTCCTGTGGTGAGGTGGAGTTGCCTGGAGGATGTACAGGGAACGGCTGCAAGTGCTGTGTGCCTCAAGTGCCACAATGCTCAAGTGGGGACCAGTGTTCAGGAGCGTGCTTGTACGGGCCCTTGTGTACAGGAGATCTTCGTCCAGGGTCGTGCACAGGAGAAGTCGGCTGTGCATGTTGTAGGGGTGAGTGTGTTAATCAAGAAATATTTTAACAATGTACATTTATAATACAACAAAATCTGGAGCGATCACTCTTTGCAATCGAGTTCACTTATGGACTCGGATATTTTTTCTACACACCAAGTCTCCACAGAGAAGAGGGAGTTTCATGTGAGAAATACAGATGTATGAAGGTGACAGTCCTGGTCAATGGGCCTCGGTCTTCATGGATACCAAATTAATAGCATAAGCACCTAGTCTTAGGCCTCAGTACTAACAGGACCCAATTTTGTTAGACACTCTTAATAGAGCCCATCCTTAATAGGCCCCAGCTTTAATAGGTATCAGTCCTTATAAACTCCAGTCTTTACATGACGCAGCCGTATAGGGTTTCTGTTTTATAAGCCCCATAACCAAATCTTGTTAGGCTCCAGTCTTAATAGTCCACAAGTTCGTTCAGTTTACTTTCGAGGACAACAAGGATGGCGGTGACGCCAAATGGTGACCCGCACAGGAGGCTGCCGGCTGGGAGGGTTGCTCGGGAGTCTGGATATATTTTCCTCAAACACACACACACACACACACACACACACACACACACACACTGATTAAACTGTTCACTCGATCCAAATTACTGAACACAAGGCTTACAAATATTTCCTGGAGGTATGAAAGAAGATGTCACGTCGCCCTTTCCTCTAATATGTCATGGAAGCCACACCTCCTCAACATTTCTAAAGCTGCCTCCACAAAGTTGGGAATCCTGTATAGATGCCGTAGCTACTTCATTCCTGAGCAGATACTTCACTCCTCAGCAGCTGCTTCAAGTATATAAGGGATGCATTCGTCCTAACTTGGGATACTGCTCTCATATCTGGGGTGGCTCTTCTTCTGCCCAACTGTTAGATAGGGTGGAATCAAAGGCATTTCGTCTTATTAACTCTCCTCCATGAGTCGATAATCTCTCTTCCCTTTCTCTTCACCTCATTGTTGCTTCACTCTCTCTATTTTACAGGTACTTTAACGGACAATGTTCGGTGGATTTGGCATCCTGTGTACCGCCTGCAAGGCCGTGGGCTCGTAACACTCGTCTTGCCCTCAGTCCCCACCGTTTCTGTGTGGATGTCATACTAGAATAACCCGTTATAGTACATCCTTCTTTCCTTACACAGCCAAACTCTGGAAAGATCTGCCTTCTTCTGTGTTTCCACACTCATACTGTACAATCTGATCACTTTAAAAAGCTGTTTTTCCGGCAACTTCGTGGTGTAGATTAATTTAATCGTTTCCTTTTCTATTTTTAATTTCTATCTATTCTTATTTTTTCGCCCCCGAGACCCCGTTGTGGGTCGGTGACCTGTGACCGGGTGGGCTATTCAACGTAAAAAAAAAAAAAAACCGAGATCGACACATTCACCGTGACATATCATGATATAAAATTAACAAACGAATTTTTACTGAATCTTTTCAGCTAAACGATAGACCTCCAAGTTTATTATCTAAGGAAAACATATTGTGGTGAAGATGAATTAAGAAAATATGTAAATTACACTATATTCACTGTCACAAGCTTCTCGACAGAGTGCAAAACGAAGACGAACTGCAAGGACTTTAGTGGAAGCTGCAAGTCTGTGTGCAAGGACACGGAGGTCGTGATCAAGGACGGCTGTGACGGGGACGGCTGTTTCTGCTGTGCGCCTGATTTCGTGGGTTGTCCGGCCACCAGCGAGTGTCCAGGCCGCTGTACCGACACCTGTCATGGGGTGGTCTCCAGCGTCCAGTGCCTTGGGGGGAACTGCACCTGTTGCCTCGGTCAGTTAGTAATGTCATTAATGTTATAATGGTTGTTTATAAACACAGAGATAATGAAATGTCTGTGATGTTCCCTTACCTAAGCCAACTTAAATTAACTTAACCTAACCTAACCTAACTTAACCTAACCTAACCTAACCTAACCTAAACTAACTTAACCTAACTTAACCTTACCCAAACAAATCTAAACTAAACTAACCTCACCGTGATCCCCACACACCTCAAACCCTCATTGGTCAACAGACTGCAAAGTGACCCCGAGCTGCAAGAAGCAACACGGCAGCTGCAAGGCAGATTGTTCCTGTGGTGAGGTGGAGTTGCCTGGAGGTTGTACAGGGAACGGCTGCAAGTGCTGTGTGCCTCAAGTGCCACAATGCTCAAGTGGGGACCAGTGTTCAGGAACGTGCTTATACGGGCCCTTGTGCACAGGAGATCTGCGCCCAGGGTCGTGCACAGGAGAAGTCGGCTGTGCATGTTGTAGGGGTGAGTGTGTTAATCAAAAACTTTCATCATGTACAATTATTTCCCCTCTCTTTCTCTAGTGAATAACAATCACTGATGAGACACAAATAACACATGTATGCTATGAAAAGCGCATATTTATATTACTACAAACTCCTGAACTATAGCTATCAATTGTTGTACTCGAGTTCACTTACGGACTCTAACTGATATCCATTTTCATTTCCACACAGCGAAGTAAACTTGATGAGAGAGGTTGAAATGTGTAAAGGTGCCTCCCTGCTTAATCATGTGGACTCTAGTCTTAATAAGCCCCAGTCTTGATGGGCCCCAGTATTGATGGGCTCCAGACTTGATGGGCCCCAGTCTTGATTAGCCCTAGTCTTGACGGACCCCAGGATTTATAAGCCTCAGTCATCTTAAAAGGCAAGAGTCTGAGTAGGTCCCAATCTGGATAGGCATCAGTCTTAATATGTTCCAGTCTTAATAGGTGCCAGTCGTAATTATTAGGTTCAATCTTTATAGGTTCCAGTCTTCTCCGCTCTTAATAAGCCCCAAACAAAATAAGCTCAACTTAATCTGATTTAACAACTAAGACTGAATCATAATCGACATGGAAACTAACCTAAATTCCTCTCAAAACAAATATGCATAATTCTAATGACTATATATGTTAGGTTAGGTTAGGTTAGGGTTATTTGACCGCTATTTTTTTCTTCAAAGATTGGAAGAATAAACTACCTCGCCCACATACAAATGATAACGTCAAGTAAGAGATGATGATGTAACTGTGAGACTTTGAACACAATATTTATCTTTAGGGGAGAAAATTTTCTCTTTGGAACCTTTAAGAATCCAGGTTGTATTTTCATCTCTCCCGACTTATACTTTAATACTTAAGGCTGACAGCTGATGTATGAGGTTCACTGTCCAGAAATAAGTAATTTATATGCACTTTATTGACGTATAAAATATCTATATATACTGTAGTAACAAAAAAGGAAAATTTATCTTCACACTTTGTATAGTTGTTTGATTTTATGACTGATTCTTAACTTCAGTATATTAAAAACTTTTGTCATTTCCCATTTCTGATTCATATCTATGAATGTGAGTGAAAATAGGTTATATACACCCACATATAAGGGATACAGCTATATATATATATTCACCGTCATAAGTTCCTCGACAGAGTGCAAAGCGAAGACGACCTGCCAAAACTTTGGTGGAAGCTGCAAGTCTGTGTGCAAGGACACGGAGGTCGTGATCAAGGACGGCTGTGACGGGGACGGCTGTTTCTGCTGTGCCCCGGATTTCGTGGGTTGTCTGGCCACCAGCGAGTGTCCAGGCCGCTGTACTGACGCCTGTCATGGGGTGGTGTCCAGCGTCCAGTGCCTCGGGGGGAACTGCACCTGTTGCCTCGGTCAGTTAGTAATGTCACTCACGTTATATAGTTGTTTGTAAACACAGAGATAATGAAATGCCTGTGATGTTCCCGTACCTAAGCCAACTTAACTTAACTTAACGTAAACAAATCTAAACTCAACTAACATCATCGTCACCCTCCCACACACCTCAAACCCTCATTGGTCAACAGACTGCAAAATGACCCCGAGCTGCGAGAAGGAACACGGCAGCTGCAAGGCAGATTGTTCCTGTGGAGAATTGGAGTTGCCTGGAGGATGTACAGGGAACGGCTGCAAGTGCTGTGTGCCTCAAGTGCCACAATGTTCAAATGGGAACCAGTGTTCAGGAAAGTGTTTGTACGGTCCCTTGTGCACAGGAGAGCTTGGCCCTGGGCCGTGCTCAGGAGAAGCCGGCTGCGCATGTTGCGCGGGTGAGTGTGTTAATCAAGAACTTTTATCATCCATTATTATTTTTCTCTCCCTCTCTGTTTCTTTGTCTGTGATGCTATATATACAAACACATCCTCATCAACAAGGACTCTAATAATTTTTAACAATAATTTCACATTACGGGCACGACACATTTGTAGTACCACGAAGTACACAACTATAATTAACTGCACTCCAATTCACTTATACTCTCTGATACTATTTTTTCTTTTTCTCAGAAATCAAAATTCCACACAGCGGGGTGAGCCTGATGTGAGAGACCCAGGTGGAGGTGACGCAGTGCCTAGTCAAATGGTTCCTAGTCGTACCAACCCAAGCTGACTAGGTTAGGTTAGGTTAAGTTTGTTTGGGTTAGGTTAAGTTAGGTTAGGTTAGGTCAGGGTTGGGGCTCATTTGACCTACATATGGGGCAAAACTGTGATGTACATCGTTTGGCCGGTCATACACACACTGCAGTTACAGATGTCAGGTAAATATACTATCATGAATAAACACAATTCTCCTATGTACTGTGTTGTATTCTCAGAGAGCGAGGCATAAAACTCCCTTACCTTGAGACGGAAATACTCTAGAAACGTGTTTTCGTGATCAAAGTTGGTTGGATCACCTCAGTCATTGTTTATACATGAGGCCCCACGGTACCAGCTGGGTAGTACAGTATTATGCCATTAAAACATTGGAGACTTGAGGGAGGGTTGATAGAAAAGGAGCAGTTAAATAAAGGGAGTATTTATATAAGGAGGAAAGATAGCATTCATATTGTGGTGATTTTTATTACTACATATTTGATCATAGTGATTCTCGGAAATATAATAAAATGTTTTAGTGTCTGAGCTTATAAATTACATGTTATTTTATCATATTTCAGTGTTGTAGCCTTAGCTGTGCAACTTTTTTCTTCAAGGTATTTTCTTTACTGTTTTTTTAAAGTCATTTAAGTTCTTCACAGATGAATAGTTTTTCATTTGGTCAACTTTCAGTTGTTTTAAGTATTCACGTTTGAATTTTTCCCTTATGTTTAGTTATACAGGTTTGCCAATCATGCATTTGTTTCTTTTTTTTAACCGAGTTTTTCTCGTCACTTATTTACGATTATTTTTCACGGATTCCTGTGTTTAACCTTTGTGTTGTGTGTATAGGACTGGCTGGCTCTCTGGGGCCACCAGTAGGACATGTTACAACACCTTAACAACACTTTACATTACATGATAACAACATCCCGGTAACCTAGTCCAGATGACGTCCTTTCACAATGTTTTTATAAGGCCTGTATACACCACAGCCACCAATAAAGCACTCACATTATACTGACTGATTCATTTATCCTTTTGAACTATGTGTTATATAGTTCACTTAGTCAAAAGATGGATAATAATTATGGTACGAACAATTTAGGTCAAACATAAACGGTGTCTTGGATGGCAAACTGTGGTATTTTGGCGGTGGGTATCGATTATATCTACACTGTGACCTTTTTTCTTGGGAGAGATAACTGAAATTATCTCTTATGATATGTAAAACGAGATAACTCAAGAATGTCCTCCACCCAAGGTAGTACAGGACATGTAAACTTCATGTTATTTTAGGTATGTCGTCCTTGAGTAGTGTGGATGGATTTGATGGCCCGACGTACGGTACCATGTTGGAGGAGTGACGCCAACACCACAGCTGACCCCGAAAGGAAAACAAACCTTACCCAAACGTAACGCAAATGAACAAAATTAAATGCAAACTAATACCCTAACCTAATTTAACGTGTCTTAGCGATCAAAGACAGTTTTTAGTTAAATATCATACATAAAGTGGTGTAGGGATCGCGGGTTATTTGATAATGCAATAACACATACCTTGATAAAAAAAATAACACTAATAATAAAAACTTATATTAATCCCGTATTTCAACAGGAATATTAAAGAAAAACTTGAAAAAATTCTCTTTTTTTATTTCCGTACAATAAAAAACAAGGCCATTAAGTGAGCACTGTACACTCGCTAACAAAAGTCCTGTCGGCTCTTCATGAACCCAGAGATTCAGAGACCTGTGAATCTCTGGGTTCATGAAGAGGCAGGTGAGGCGACAGTACTTTTGTTAACGATGAACAGTAGCTAAAAAAAGTATCTTTGCATACTCTGTGTGAGACCACGGACTATAGGTATTGGGATATTCGTGTTGTTTCCTTATATTATGTGACAGTAATCCCTTAACTTTTTATTTTATTCCTGTGTTGGATGTTGAATGGCGGTGGGCGAAGACACGCATACCAACCCTCTCGAGACATCATGAGTTGTACGTATAATTTCGGAAGTCATCAGACCCACTCTGTCAGATACTTTTTTTTGCTATTAACAATATGCAAACAATAATACTCTATAAATATATGCTGTATGTATGTATGTATGTCTCCCACCAGCATTACTATATTTTGGGGGTCAGAGTTAATATAATTAGCTAGAAGTGCAAGTAACAACTAGTGTAATTACCTTATAGTGCCGTACAACTCATAAGTTACGTAAATAACATGGATAACACTTCATATCTTATGTAATCAGCCTGTAATGCAGATTATAACAAATGTAATAAATCAGTAGTACAAGTCATGTGTGGTGTAATTCAGTATAATTTGGAGTTATGGTTAAAGTAATCAATGAGTAATCTAGATCATACATTATGTAATTAACTAGAGTTACAGGTAATAACTAAAATAATTAACTGATATATATAACTTAAAATTTAAGTTGTAATTAATTAAATATAATTGAAATTTTGTCCTAACTAACGTAATTAAATATAAATAGCTAAAGTAATTAACTAGTACTTACTAAAATTATTAAGTAATTCCATAAGTAATAATTAAGAACATTGATTAGTGATATAGATACTTAACTAATATACGTAACAAGTTATGTAAGGAAAAATATCCTATTTTCAACACCAGCAATGAGACAAGACCTTAACAATTTAGTGCAAGAAGTAATACAAAAAATAGTAAACATGAAGGATGAAAATACAAAAACAAAAACAATTCCCATTTGCCTGAAACACTATGAGAGGCAGTTTGGATACAGCACACTGGAACACCAAACAATAAACACTACCACCCTTCACTCGCCTTACTATTAAGCTACGTACCCATTCACATCAGGATCTGCTTGGGGTACCCCGGGTGTAAAGGAGGACATACACCCAGATAATTATATAAGTACACGGTAATATAATCAACTACAATATATATGATGCTGCCTGTTGGTAATAGCGGCTTTTTTTGTTCCTAATAATAATCAGTTGCAATAAAAGTTTACCTCAGTTTCCCCGTTACGGAGATCTTTGGCAGCTTTTGTCTAATAGGTTCTGAAAAACAAAACGAGACAGACATGAGTCAATAAACATGAACGAAAAGAAGGTTGAAGAAGCTGAGAGTATAACTGACTATGTTCCATGACTCACACTTGATGGGCTATACCAGTATACAGTATCTAGTTATATGGTATATCACACTGTAGAGGTTTCTAAGAGTAGAGTATATCTGGTATGTGATATATCTAAACAGATGTTATAAGAGTACAAATACACCTGGTTTATGGTATATCTGGGATAGGTACAAAATGAGTGGTGGTATTGTTGACTGCAGAAAGCAAGTTCACTGTAAATAATGATAAGATTACCTGATAGTGTACTAAAAGAGATGGTGACTGTTCAGGGCTGAGAGAGTATACACCCTCACTACACCCTTACCACACCCTCACTACACCCTTACCACACCCTCACTACACGAGAAAAGATCGGACTAATACAGTCGGATACCAGCGAGCTCACTGATAACGACGGAGAAATGAGCAAAAATCTGAATCAATATTTTTCAACAGTTTTCACTACCGAAAACTTTAAACATGATGCCCGAGGCACCGACTCTATACAGAGATAGTGAAGAAGATAAATTAAGCGAGATAGTAGTGACTAGTAACGATGTTAGTAAGCAAATAGACAAACTAAAGCCTAATAAGTCACCATGTCCCGACGAGATATTTGCCAGAGTATTAAAGGAATGTAAGGAAGAGCTTAGTATGCCCTTAGCAAAGTTGTTTAAACTGTCCTTAAAAACAGGTGTAGTCCTAGAATCCTGGAGGATAGCGAATGTAATACAGATTTTCAAGAAGGGAGATAGATCACTATCCTCTAACTATCGTCCAATCAGTCTAACATCAATAGTAGGCAAATTACTGGAAGCAACCATTTCAAACTATTCGAAATCACCTGGAGAAGCACAAGTTGATCAATGATTCCCAGCATGGCTTCACAAGCAGGCGTTCATGTCGAACTGATATATTAACATTCTTTTCACTTAATACTAATACGAAAGGTGGAGGCTCGTGGCATTTAAATAGATATTCGAAAATGGATTAGGGCGTGGTTACAGGACAGGAAACAGCGAGTGAGCATTGACGGCACTAAATCCGATTGGAGCAACGTCACTAGTGGAGTTCGGCAAGGTTCAGTTCTTGGACCATTTTTAATTATTATATACATAAACGACATAGATATCGGCGTAGACAGCAACATAAGTAAATTTGCTGATGACACTAAAATAGGACGTGTAATTAAATCTGACGAGGACTCCGCAAAATTACAGGAAGATCGAAACAAATTTTTCGAATGGTCTGAAAAATGGCAGATGAAATTCAACGTGGACAAATGTAAAGTACTCAGTATAGGAGATGTAAGCAGGGAAACCAGATACCAGATGAACAACAATGTTATTGAGAAACCCGACTGCGAGAAAGAATTAGGAGTAATGATAAGTAGGAATCTTAAGCCATGTAAACAATGTGTATTTGCTCGAAACAAGGCTAATAAAGTACTAGGGTTCATACAAAGGAGTGTTAGTTACAAGACTAGCGAGGTCATCCTTAAACAATATCTTGTGCTTGTGAGACCTCACTTGGATTACGCAGTTCAATTCTGGTCGCCGTATTACAGAATGGATATAGAATACTTGGAAAGAATTCAGAGGCAAATGACAAGACTAATCCGGGGCATTAGGAACCTTGAGTACAGAGACAGGTTAAAGCATCTTAATTTGCACACCCTCGAGAGACCTACTGTAGAGTGAGGGACGAAATGATAGAGGTGTATAAATGGAAGGCAGGGCTGAACAAAGGGGACATTACCAAGGTACTCAAACTATCCAACCAGGAGCGAACTCGTAACAATGGTTTTTAAATTAGACAAATTTAGATTTAGGCGGGAAAAAAGGTAAACTTTGGTTTGGAAATATAGTGGAAGAGTGGAACAAATTACGAAATATCACCATTAACTCGAATACGCTGGATAGCTTCAAACATGGGTTGGGTGAGCGATAGGGGTTGGGTGTAAGTGGGACTGCCCAGTATGGGCCAATAGGCCCGCTGCAGTTTCCTCCATTCTTATGTTCTTATGTTCTCTCTACACCCTCAAACAAACCCTACACCCTCACCATACCATCACTACACCCTCACCATACCATCACTACACCCTCACCCCCACACTGCACCTTCACCACATTCTCTCTACACCCTCACACCCACACTACACCCTCACACCCTCACTACACCTTCAAATACACACTACACCCTCACACCCACACTTCACCCTCACTACACCCTCACACCCACACTACACCCTCACACCCACACTACACCCTCACTACACCTTCAAATACACACTACACCCTCACACCCACACTACACCCTCACACCCACACTACACCCTCACTACACCTTCAAATACACACTACACCCTCACACCCACACTACACCCTCACACCCACAGTACACCCTCAACACACCCTCACATCCACACTACACTTTTAACCAGGCCAACCAACTCACCTCTCACATACACCGGTTCTTAATCTTGTCCCTGTAGATATACCCGGCTATACCCACCGCCAGCAACACCACTCCCACCGAGACACCAACACCGACTCCCACCGCTACCGGATCCACCCCAGTAGTCATGGTGTCGAGTATAGCGGCCTCACCAAACCCGGCGTCGTTGTTTGCCTTAAATGAAATGTGTTTTTTTAGTCAATTATATTCCTTCAATTCATCTTCTTTATATTTTTAATGCATATCTTTTTCTTAACTGTGTGTGTGTGTGTGTGTGTGTGTGTGTGTGTGTGTGTGTGTGTAATGTCAAAATCTTAAACGGTGAACTTACTCATAAGCAAACAAAGTCAGATGTGTTCGGGGATATAAATTTATGTATCTTTCGCCAACAATATTAAACAAGAAACGCTCAACAATCCCCTCCCCCCTCCAATACATCAGTAAACAAAACGTACCTTCAAGCTAAATGTGTATTTGCTGTGTTGAGACAGATTTGTAGCTGTGTAATATCGCTTTTCGCTATTGAAGTTCTGTATATTGTCATCGTAGGTCAGTTGGTACAAGGTGATAGCACAGATTGATTCTGGCTTTGTCCACTGCATTGTGATGCTGTGTTTATCTGCACTCGTCTGGTTTAAACTTGGCTTTCCTGGTTCTGTTGAGAGATAGAGAATAATAGTGGAAGGGGAGCGGCGAGGTGGTCGTGTGAGTACGACCTGGAGCCCCTGGTCACGAGGGTCGCTGGTTCACTTCCGAGAACCTGTAACCCATCCCAAAACACAACAGCCATTACCACCACAACCAACAACAACACTACCATCACCACCACCAACACTACCACCAACACCAACAACAACACTACCATCACCACCATCAACACTACCACCAACACCAACAATAACACTACCATCACCACCACCAACACTACCACCAACACCAACAACAACACTACCATCACCACCATCAACACTACCATCACCAACAACACTACCATCACCACCACCAACACTACCACCAACACCAACAACAACACTACCATCACCACCATCAACACTACCATCACCAACAACACTATCATCACCACCATCAACACTACCATCACCACCACCAACAACAAACACACTACCAATAACATTACCACCACCAATAATATTACCACCGCCACCACATCAACAACAACAACAACACTACCATCACCACCAAAACTGCCAGTACACCACCACCAACTACTACTACCACTTTGCTGTCACTCGGAATCGAGTATGACGATCATCCAGCTATGATAATCATATATGAGTTATTAAAGATGTCACCTTCGTTGGTAAGCTCTGAGGTGACTAGAGAGGCCGATACGGGGTCGGCAGGGGCGTCCACAGATGTTCCACGTTTGGAGGCTGCATCTAGTGAGGGAGGGGCAGCGGAAATGTCTTTCCGGCGCTGGCGCTTGTCTGCCTCGTTATGCAGTCGGGCTAACTCGAAAGTATTGACACCTTCTCGTGTGGTGCTTATCCAATCGTTGCTGTGTGGAGTGATCGTCTCCCAGGTGAAGGGGTGGATTTGGCACTTTTTCAGATTTGTCTTAATACTATCCCTATACCTTTTCAGTTGCTCGCCAGCGTTACGTTTACTATTCGTTAGATGACTGTAAAGTAGCTGTTTTCACAGTCTACTGTTGTCCTTTCAAGTAACATGGCCAGTCCAGGGTAGTTGTTCATGGATAATGGTAGCCTCGACGCTCCTACAGTTGGCGTCAGCGAGAATATTGGCATTTATCTATTGTCTTCCCAGTGAACTCGGAGGATGGAACATAGACTACGTTGATGAAAGTGCCTTGAGGTGCCTCCTGTAGTTAATTTATGTCTCACTGCCATACAGCAGGGTGGGGAGAACCACTGCTCGATACACGTACAACTGTGTAGATAATTTCAGCTCCCTACACCTAGAGACACGAGTACGGAGTCTGCCAAAGGCTCGAAATGCTCATCTGATACGATGTTGAATCTCTTCATCGATATCTGCTGTGGTGGACAGGTGGGAGCCGAGATACTGAAAGTGGGTAACATTAGAGAGAGTAGTACCGTTAAGCTAGAGGGATGGTGGAGGTGTGTCTGAACCAGGGGCAGGCTGAAAGAGAATGTGAGTCTTGTGTGCATTCACCTCAAGGCAGAAGTGTGCATAGCATCTATGTAGGTGTTCAGGATCTCCTGCAAGTCGCGTTCAGTGTATGCGATGAGGGTGAGGTTGTCTGCTTACTGAAGTTCAGTTATGAAAGCAGCTGACACCTTTGTTCCTACCTGGAGTCGTCTTAGGTTGTAAAGTCCCTTCATCCGGCACTGGATGTCCACCCCGCCAACTAAATTGGCACTGGCACGAGTAAGGAAGGCTGCCAAGAAAATGGAAAAGAGAGTTGGTGCCAGAACACAATCTTGTTTTACCTCCGTCTGGGTGCCATTGTGTAGGACACTGTCGTTCATGCTATCGTGGAGTTGCCTCATAATTGCAATGAATTTTGGCGGGCAGCCAAAACGACTGAGGATCCGCCAGAGGGCTTCCCTGTTGACCGAGTTGGGCCTTAGTTACGATGCGGTTCTCTGCACTTTTCCTGCATCTGGTGGGCAGCAAAGATCCAGTCAGGGGTGCCACGCGATGGTCTAAATCCACATTGAGATTCTGGGATTAGGTTAGCGGTCTTTCTTTCTATAAAATTCCGCTTGGCCCTTCGAAGAATAACCTTACAACGATTCCTAGAAGCAATGAAAGAGTGGGTATTGGAGGACAAAGTTTCATAACTTGATACGCCATATCTCTCTCCCTACATGCAAGGGAAAAGGAGACATCAAACCATGATTATAAAGTGAAAGTTTTGGTAGAAGATGGGATAAATGCACTCATACCACCCTGTATAACCCCAGCAATGCTGTCAGCACATACTGAGGGGTCCCGAGTGGAAAAGCAACATTCATCCCGAGGAATGTCGGAGAAGAATTCTCGCAAGGATTTCCAGCTTGCCCTCCGATAGTGCCATAGTTGGAGTTTAGAGAGGGGTGGGGAGGTGGTCGTGCCCAGTTTGATTTAATATAAATAAGATTGTGATCAGAAGACCCCAAGGGGGCAGAAATTGAGTATGAATAGTGTGAGGGGTTAGAGGTAAAACAAAGATCAAGAATGTTAGCAAGTTGATCATGTTGAACAGGAACGCGTGCAGGGTGTTTAATTATTTGTTCCAGATGATTAAGTAAGGAAAAAGAGAGTGCCTCAGCTCCACCTGGGTCATCCTTTGCAGACCCAAGCCAGTCTTTGTGATTTACATTGAAAATCCCTTGGTAGAGGATCTCGGTGTTGGGTGGGTGGATAGCAACGGCTCATGGCAATAAGTGAGATAGACAAAGAGTTCCAAATAGTTGGTAGAGTTGGGCGAACAGTATAGGAAACAAGGAAAAATAGTCATAGAGATATTTTGAGGCTGATGACATCATAAAAGGAAGATTCAAGATCCGCGAGTCGATCTATAAGGGTGTACGTGTGTTGCAGTAGGCGCATACACCTCCCTTAGAACGGAAAGAGGAATAATGGTTGGAGCTGGAGACTTGAAAAGGTTTGGGTGAAGCTGCTTTGGTCAGTTGAAGTTCAGATAGTAGTTAGAGGTCGGGGGAAGAGGTTAACAGATGGTGCTCCACAGGAGGAAAATTGGATCTTAGGGCGCGAATGTTGGAAAAATAAAGAGTGAGAAAAGCTGATCCTCCAGCAACCGTGGTGGCGTCAGTTGAGGCCCCAGTAGTTTGATGATGATCAGGTCGGCCCTGGGGGTCCACAACCTTCCCAACCAGTGGGGCCCATTCGAGAAGGCCCCGCTTTAATATTATTATCAGCTGATATCATTGGAGAATAAAAGAATAGAAAGAACAGAACAGATCAAGAGTGGGAAAGGTTACATATGTTGTGTTGTCAATAGTAAGAGAGACAATTGAGACCCTGCAATTGTGTGTACGAGTAAAAGAGGCAGAAAGACAGATCAGCAACCTGGGACTTGGCCACAGTTTTTGTGATGTTATATGGCAGCAGGGTCTACCATTAGACAACGCATTATGCTTCCAATATCTTCCCAGGCTTGTACTTACCACGCCCGTTGGTGTTATTAGAACTATATCTTGGATTTGAGTAACTGGTATCGGTCCTGGTAACAACAGATACGTTGTATTGGGTGCATCCTTTCAGACCGGTGATGGTGTAATCAGATATTTCAGGTTTCTCGTCAGTTTGTGTTGTATTGACGAATCCAATAGCACTCCATGTAATTCTGTAATACACTGTACAGTTCCCGGGTCTCTCTGGCGGCGTCCACGATGCAAGCAGCATTGTTATGGTACCTTCTACACTATTCACAGCCATATTTTTCACAGCGTTCGAGTCTGGCGGAACAAGAAAAGTTATCTTATAAATTTGTATGTTTATATGGAACTAACAAAGAACGTTTTATATCCTGGTAAATATAAAGGCAATGCTGATAACTTTTCTATAATAATTTGTCTGATTTCTTGTAAAGCTAAACTAGAAAAATATGTTGTATCAAACACCTCTTATATCAATCAACACGAAGTGAGCATGTTATCTTGGTTGACTCAAATTACTAATTACCAGTGAATATATACTTACACTGTGTACACTGTTTATATACCTACACTGTGTATACTGTTTATATACTTACACTGTGTACACTGTTTATATACCTACACTGTGTATATTGTTTATATACCTACACTGTGTATACTGTTTATATACCTACACTGTGTATACTGTTTATATACCTACACTGTGCATACTGTTTATATACCTACACTGTGTATACTGTTTATATACCTACACTGTGTATATTGTTTATATACCTTCACTGTGTATACTGTTTATATACCTACACTATGTATACTGCTTATATACATACACTGAGTATATCATTTATATACCTACACTGTGTATATTGTTTTATACCTACATAGTGTATATTGTATACCTGCATTGTTTATGTACATTGTATAACTGACTTGTCTTTATATATCATTTGTACACCTGTACCGTTCATGTACACTCTGACCCAATGTGAAGTTGAATGACTTTATATATATATATATATATATATATATATTTATATATATATATATATATATATATATATATATATATATATATATATATATATATATATTTACTTTCTTTACTCAATATCTTGCACTTCGTTTCACTGGCCAAGACCTTTGAGTTTTCACTTATAGCCACGAGAGTAACCGTGTAATTTGTACACGGGCTGAGGCTCTTGATTGTATATGGGCTGTTATCAAGGTTAACTGAATTGCTCGAGGGAGTCCAACTGAGTGTGTAGACGGTTGTGTTTGGCACCTCTGCCCAAAAGACATCGATGGAGTTTGATCCACCCTTCAAGTACAGGTTCAATTTACCTAAGGGGAAGAGAAAACCGTATTCAATAATTATGCCATATAGAAAACTCTTGTGTGAGTTTCGTCCAACCTCGTTATAACTCCATAAACGATGTACAAATATTAAGATCATATGAGTTTTCATATTCCAGGGAAGGGTTAGGTTAGGTTAGGTTAGGTTAATGTCCAGGAGAGATAAGTAGGGGTGTCTAATATTCATGTGATCTATTATTGTTGGTATAATATAAAGTTTGTCATGACAAGACAACGTCACACATCACATGGCCCGACATATTATAACCCAGGATAACATCAGTCACAATCTGTTTCAGTACTACGCATAATCACACCTCGAAACATCACATAGAATCATCTAACAAAACATAAAATTACATAACATCACATAATATCTCATATCATCCTATAAAATCACATAAAATCACATGTAATCACATAAAATCACATAAACTCACATAATATCATGTCAAATCACATACTATTACATAGAATTATATAACATTGTATAACATTACGTAAGAAAATCACATAATACCATCCCACCACCCTCAGCGTCAAGACCTGACTGAATTACTCAGAATAGGCAAACTGTACTTCAAGCTCTGTCAATAAATATTTGTGAAACTAAAAAAACAAAAAAAAAAACACGGACATCCTTTCACACACACACACACACATACACACAAACAATATAATCATAAATTGAGGTTGAGATCATGAAAGAACAAACAGTGAAAATACAGACTCTCTCTCTCTCTCTCTGTACACCCGCTGTTGTGCTGTGGCTTGCAACAAAGGCGGGTTGGGAGGAGTTGTTTCCCATCTGTGTTGACTCACCATCATCTCCGTCGTCCTGTGAGACAAAGAGAGAAACTGTGATTATCTGAAAGAAACTGATATTAATTAGTTAAAAGCCAGAATATTAACAGGAGAGAGAGAGAGAGAGAGAGAGAGAGAGAGAGAGTTATAACCAAAATTAACTCTTCAAACCTTAAGCTTTAAATATTTCCTTATTTCCTTCTGTCATCGTTAATGGTATGTCATTTATCTAAATATAAACTTCTACGGCATCACTACACCAGAACACCACATCAACACCATAACACCAGAACACCACATCAACACCATAACACCAAGACATCACAACAACACCATAGCACCACGACACCACATCAACACCATAACACCAAGACACCACATCAACACCATAACACCAACACACCACATCAACACCATAACACCAAGACACCACATCAACACCATAACACCACGACACCACAACACCATAACACCAAGACGCCACAACACCATAACACCAAGACGCCACATCAACACCATAACACCACGACACCACATCAACATAACACTACAATACCACAACACCACATCAACACCATAACACCACGACACCACAACAACACCAAGACACCACATCAACACCATAGCACCACGACACCACATCAACACCATAACACCACGACACCACATCAACACCATAGCACCACGACACCACATCAACACCATAACACCACGACACCACATCAACACCATAACACCACGATACCACAACAACACCATAGCACCAAGATACCACATCAACACCATAACTCAACGACACCACATCAACACCATAACACCACGACACCACAACAACACCATAACACCAGGACATCACATCAACACCATAACACCACGACACCACATCAACATAACAATACAATAACACAACACCACATCAACACCATAACACCACAAAACTACATCAACATGTCACCACAACACCACATCAACACCATAACACCAGGACACCACAACAACACTATAACACCACGACACCACAACAACACCATAACACCACGACACCACAGCAACACCATAACACCACAACACCACATCAACATAACACCACAACACCACATCAACATAACACCACAATACCACAACACCACATCAACACCATAACACCACAATACCACATCAACATAACACCACAATACCACAACACCATAACACCACAATACCACAATACCATAACACCACGACACTAGGTCCGTAATATGCAGTAACAACGTTGAACGCTCCTAACAGTATAAACACACACACACACACACACGCACACACAC
The DNA here is from genome assembly GCA_958450375.1 of Homarus gammarus. Lineage (NCBI taxonomy): Eukaryota > Metazoa > Arthropoda > Malacostraca > Decapoda > Nephropidae > Homarus > Homarus gammarus. The sequence goes on along the minus strand of CAUDMG010003423.1, from coordinate 413,988 downwards.
ACACACACACACACACACACACACACACACACACAGAGAATGAATCAAAACACCATATTTCTGAAACAAAGCCATAATGTTTATCTTTAAGAATACTAAGTAATTCTTTAGCTCTATGATTCGTAATTCTTCGTGCGACTTCTTAAAGGTTAGCTCAGGTAAAAGTCGATAATATTAGAGAAAAAATTAAACATAGGGACGACGACACTTGTCAATTGAGCGTCTTATCAATTCTTGGGATAGTTAATTACTTTAACTTTCAGATTACACTACTGTATTTTTTAGCATCTAGTAAGTTGTTCTTCTAGTTATGTTTAGTGGTTCACATTCTACCCTTAGTGAGAGATAGTTCATATACTCTCTCTCTCTCTCCCTGCCATTGCTCACCTCCTAATGCGCAGAATTCGTTCATTTGGTTTGTTATGCACAGATCCTTGACTTTAACCTGTGACCTTAACCACCACCAATATAGATAACACTCCTGACCTGCTACATTAACCACCACATCTACTGTCTCGTCACATATAACAGCATCACATACAGTAGGCTATAGGGAGAAGGATAAATCGTGGCGAAATTTACCTCCGGGAGTATTATAAGGTATTGGCCGGTAGAGTTAAGACCGAGATAAGTAAAGCAAAGAGAAATAATGAACTGAAGATAGCAAGGGAGGCGAAGACAAACCCCAAAGGATTCTACCAAAAGTATCAAACTAAAACACGAGATAAGATTGGACCAATACGTTCAGATACCGGCGAGCTAACTGATAATGACTGAGAAATGAGCAATAATCAGAATAAATATTTTTCAACAATTTTCACCACCGAAAATTTAAACATAATACCCGAGGCACCGACTCTATTCAGAGATAGTGAAGAAAACAAATTAAGCGATATAGTAGTGACTAGTAACGATGTTAGTAAGCAAATAGACAAACTGAAGTCCAATAAGTCACCTGGTCCCGATGAGATATTTGCCAGAGTATTAAAGGAATGGAAGGAAGAGCTTAGTATGCCCTCAGCAAAGTTGTTTAACATGTCATTAAAAACAGGTGTAGTACCAGAATCCTGGAGGATAGCAAATGTAATACCAATTTTCAAGGAGGGGGATAGATCACTATCCTCTAACTACCACCCAATCAGTCTAACATCAATAGTAGGCAAATTTCTAGAATCAATCATTTCAAACTCTATTCGAAACCACCTGGAGAAGCACAAGTTGATCAATGAGTCCCAACATGGCTTCACAAGCGGGCGTTCATGTCTAACTAATCTCTTAACATTCTTTTCATCAGTTTTCGAATCGGTGGACGAGGGGCACAATTATGATGTGGTATATCTCAACTTTAGCAAAGCCTTTGACAGAGTCCCCCACGAAAGACTAATTAGAAAGGTAGAGGCGGATGGCATCAAAGGTAATACCCTTAAATGGATTAGGGAGTGGTTACGGGACAGGAAACAGCGAGTGAGCATAAACGGCACTAAATCGCATTGGAGCAACGTCACTAGTGGAGTTCCCCAAGGCTCAGAACTTGGACCATTATTATTTATTGTATACATAAACGACATAGATATCGGCATAGACAGCAACATAAGTAAATTTGCTAATGACACTAAAATAGGACGTGTAATTAAATCTGACGAGGACTCTTCAAAACTACAGGAAGATCTAAACAAATTTTTCGAATGGTCGGAAAAATGGTAGATGAAATTCAATGTCGACAAATGTAAAGTACTCAGTATAGGAGATGTAAACAGGGAAACCAGTTAGCAGATGAACAATGATGCCATTGTGGAATCCGACTGCGAGAGAGATTTAGGAGTAATGATATGTAGGAATCTTAAGCCAAGTAAACAATGTGTTTTGGCTCGTAACAAGGCTAATAAAGTACTTGGGTTCATACAAAGGAGTGTTAGTTACAAGACTAGCGAGGTCATCTTAAAATTATATCTAGAGCTTGTGAGACCTCACCTGGATTATGCATTTCAGTTCTGGTCACCGTATTACAGAATGGACATAGAATCCTTGGAAAGAATTCAGAGGAGAATGACAAGACTAATCCCGGGCATCAGGAACCTTGAGTACAGAGACAGGTTAAAGCATCTTAATTTGCACTCCCTCGAGAGACGTAGAGTGAGGGGCGACATGATAGAGGTGTATAAATGGAAGTTAGGGTTAAGCAAAGGGGACAATACAAAGGTACTCAAACTATCCAACCAGGAGCGAACTCGTAACATTGGTTTTAAATTAGACAAATTTAGATTTCGGGGTGAAATAGGTAAACACTGGTTTGGAAACAGAGTAGTGGATGAATGGAACAAGTTACCAAATATCATCATTAACTCGAATACGCTGGATAGCTTCAAACATAGGTTGGATGCTTATATGAGTAATAGGGGTTGGGTATAAACGGGACTGCCCAGTATGGGTCAATAGGCCCGCTGCAGTTTCCTCCATTCTTATGTTATTATGTTCTTATGTTAACTACCTTCACTTTAACGACTATATCTTGACCTCGCCTTGACTTTTGACCAAAATAATCCAGGTATCATCAGCGTCGAAATAGCTGTCAAACACCATACACACACACAAACACACACACACACACACATAACTATGGATGGTTACAGGACTCTGACTGGTGACTACCTCTTGTGCGTGGGAGAATGACGACGACACCGTCAGCACCAACACCAGTGACCACCACACTGCCCTCATTGTTCCTGCCTGTTAATCACACGGTGTTGTCTCCTGGTGAATACACGGTGTTGTCTCCTGGTGATCACAGAAGCACCACACTAGGACGGAGGGGTAATGCATATCTAGGTGGACTTCACTTGCCTGGTGTTATCAATGATGTATCCCTTATCTGATAGCGCACTTTGCTAGATAGATTAGCTAAAATATATACATCAAAAGTTCCTAATTACTATTATTGGTTGTGATGAGAATTAAATATAATTTATTTACATGTTATGATGTTGACATAGGCTGGATAAGTAGATAAAGGGTGTGTGGTAGACAGAGGAGCTTATATCCGTGCTATGGTTTTCAAGTGACATGTTCTTCACCTGTAGCCGTATGATGCTTGTGACTTATCATGCTTAACTCTGTCCTGAGATAAGGCGAGTTGCAGCTACCACCAGGCCAGGAGGTTGCATGTTACTGTTCACAGCCTGTTATTAGTCAATGTTTACACACACACACACACACACACACACACACACATTGAGTATGTAGTTTTATGTTATTTTTAACCTGGTGTTGATGGTGTAACACCACGTATGTGCAGGTGGGTGGAACTTACTGAGACATCCACCCCCTGCTGACCCAGGTCCTCTGTCTTACACCAGCCTTGCCTAGGAGGATATGTCTCTGCCTCTCCTTCTCCCTCTGTCTTGTCCCTGGCTTGGTTGAGGAGAAATATCTGCCCTGTTCTATCCTATCCCCACACTTGGCCACACTTGGTGGCCTAAGGTTTTTGTATCCTTTTTGTAGGGATTGTTAGGTGAGGAGTCAGTGGTGCTTATGATGAACTCCCAATTAGGTAGGAAGTACATTTATAATTATTATGTCTTGTACCTCTTATTTGTAAAAATATGTAAATAAGGTATAGTTACCTCGGTGTTTGTGTTGGTCCTTTTCACTCAGGATTTATTCTTCAGGTGTAACTGAGTATTTGTGAACACCTTAAGAGTATCTCATGAAGTCTACCCTACTTAAGAACTAGCAATAGTAATTTCGCTGTTGTTAAGCACTGTGTCTCTTGGGGTAAGCTTGGGTAAGACCCAATGTTGTGATACCTCTAACTAACGTTCAATCAGCTTAACATCAATTGTAGGCAAATTGATGGAAGCAATAACTTCAAACTCATTTCAAAATCACCCTCGAGAAACACAAGTTGGTCAGTGATTCCCAGCATGTCTACACGAGTGGGTGTTAATGTTTGATAACTCTATTCACGTTTTTATAACTGTTTTCGAATCGGTGAATGAATTACGCTATTAAAATGTGGTTTACCTCGAATTTAATAAAGCCCTCGACAGAGTCCTCCACAAAAGACTAATACGTAAAGTGGAGGCTCTTGGAATTAGAGGAGATATTTTAAACTGGATTATGGCGTGGTTACAGGACAGGAAACAGAGTCAGCATCAATGGCACTAAATCCGATTTGGGTAACGTCAATAGTGGAGTACCCTAAGGCTCAGTACTAGGGCCATAACTATTTATTATGGACATGGACGGCATAGATATAGGCATAGACAGCAACATAAGTAAATTTGTTGACGATACTAAAATAGGGAATGTAATTAAATCTGACGAGGACTCCTCATAACTACAGAAAGATCTAAACATACTTTTCACATGGTCTGAAAAATGGCAGATGTAATTTAATGTGGAGATGTAAATAGAAAACCAGATATCAGATGAACAACATTGAAACATAGAAATCCTGCTGAGACCGATTTAGAGGTAATAATAAGTAGGAATCTTAAACCAAGATAACAATGCGTATTTGCTCAAAACAAGGCCAACAAAGTATTTAGGTTCATACAAGGCATGTGTTAGTTACAAGACTAGAGAAGTTATCCTAATATTATATTTTACGAGCCTTGAGTAAAGAGACAGATTAAACTTTAAACCATCTAAATTTGCATTCCCTCGAGAGACGTAGAGTGAGGGGCGATATGATCAAGGTGTATAAATGGAAGTCAGGACTGAAGAAAGGGGACATTACCACGGTACTCAAACTATCCAACCAGGGGCGAACTCGTAGCAATGGTTTTAAATCAGACAAATTTCCATTTAGGTGCGAGATGGGTAAACACTGGTTTGGAAATAGAGTAGTGGACGAGTGGAACAAGTTACCGAAAATCATCATTAATTCGAACACGCTGGATAACTTCAAACATAGGTTGGATGGATATATGAGCTATAGGGGTTGGGTGTAAACGGGACTGCCTATAGTATGGGTTAATAAGCCCTCTGCAGTTTCCTCCATTCTTATGTTCTTATGTATACTTATGTTCTTAATCACAGGTAACATTCGGGTTGTGAAGCACCTGTGTGTAGATGACGGTTATCACAGGTAACATGCAGATTGCAAGTGTTCTGTGTGACGTCTGACTTATCTTGGTCATAGATATACAGATTCAGCTATCTGTTGGTCCAGAGGTGGAGTGCGATTGTTCACTGAGTGTTTTCTTTTTTTTCATATTTTCCCTTTACTGAGGCAATGTGTATGTGTGTGTGTGTATGTGTGTGTACCTCATGTAAGTATTGTGTTTGTGCACCTAACATATAACCGTCAAACAAGGTCGAAATATTACCATACACAAGTGTTACTGACGTGTCATTAGAGTTCAGCCAGCTACTTCGCTCATGAAACACTACGAAGACACGATAAGCGTCAATATGTATTATCAGATTACCGAGCAACTGTTGCCTCGTTATAAGTCAACAAGTGTTTGATAAACAGACTGGGCACCCAAGCTGCCGTTAGTCTACACCGCGACTGTTCAATGTAGGTTTGTGACACCTCCAGACAGCTGCTTGGTGCTAAACATGAAGCGTTTAGCCAGCATATTGATGTTGTTCCTGCTGGTGGAGCTCCTGCAGGCGACGAGGATCTTCGGGGAGTCATACCAGGTGCGCTAAACTCTTGAGTTGTGTTAATATGTTTATTATGTGAGGGAGCACTGACAACCTGTTATCAGAGACTGTATTGCTGCCATCACGTGTTATTATTATTATTATTATTATTATTATTATTATTATTATTATTATTATTATTATTATTACTACTACTGCTACTACTACTGCTACTACTTTTTTTTTTTTCTCTATTACGTGGCCTCCAGCCTCCCCCAATAGCCACACCTTCGCCACCATTTAATTACCTTAATATTAAATATCCTAATACATATGTAGCTATCCTATCTGTGTTAAATTAGTTGAGCCGCAGATCTATGCGGCATTCAGTGACTGTAGCCTCATAGTCGATATCTGCAGCAGTTGTCGGAATTGGGGCAGAAGCTCTCGTTCCCCTGAGGCAGAGCAAAGCCGACCGAAGGAGAGAGAAAGACAGTCGACATCTCATCCAGGCTGTAACATAACTTCTGGGCTGCTGCTTCTGTTCGGGGATCACCTCCGCGAGTCTGGCGTAGAAACATCTTGCACTTGGTCCCATCCCACCAGAGGTTGTGAACACTAGGGGAGTGAAGCTGCATTGATCAACGTTTTGGATTCTCTCCCCATATGCCCTTCTCTTGTCGTTCTCGTTCCTCCTATGTGCAGCATCGAGAGCTAGGTTATGGTGACATGCAGCCATGGGATCAAAAATCCTGATGTCGAAGAAAGCTCGCTGTCCTCGCGTCCAGAATCCTCGAGCACTGACGTCCACACGGGCTTCGTTAGCTGTGTTTGAAGTCCTGTGTTGGAAGATCTCACCGTCCAAAGAAAGGAGGGTCGGTTCTACCATGACATCCCGGCAGATTTCCTTCAGCACATTTGCTGTGAGGTCCCTTACCTCGTCATGCCTCATGCATATGAAGCCCCCTTTCTTGCACACCATGGCGTGATCGACGTCATAGGAAGAGCCACACACGCAATGGGAGGGCAAACCTTCTACTGGCCGACCGTACCTTAGAGCAATGGCATCTGTAAATTCTTGTTTATTGAGACTGAAACCATTTGCCCTTATCGGTAACGTACTACTACTACTACTACCCTATTTGCTAAACTTAAAATGCATTTTACTTTTTTTGCCAAATAGGGATATTTTATTTTTATATTATTATAACTTAATGGAATTTTTTTAATACATATAGCGAATTCTGCTCTTTTATTTTAGACGTAATTTACTGTCATAACAACTCAACTATTAGTCTGGTGATATACCCACCACAAATTCCAATACTTTTTAAAGTAGTGATTTTTGGCTCTCAGATTAACACTGAATAACAAAATAAAACTCACCCCAAAATTAAAACATAGAAACACACTGTAATCCAATATGGCCGCTACAGTAGCCTAGCTGAAACCTATTTCAGATGTCCAGGCTTCTAGAGCAGTCATTTCAATGTTTGGCTCCATTATTCTCGTGAGTAACTCACCTAATTATCCCTAGATGGAAAAAAATTGCTTGTAATCCCAAATCTGCAATCCATTATGACTTCCATATTGAGCCTGCAATGATCTTCTTTCAAGAGAATTTAGTCATTCTGATGGCATCACACAGCACTTTCCATCAGTTTTAGTACATTTTATTTATCCTTATTCTTGTGGCAGAAACACATAATAACTACAAATTACCCCACGCAACATACAACAAACTAACATGCAAGTGGCATACTACTCCACCCAAGTAACATCAATATTACTGATATCTTGCAAAATGTGCAAAGAATCAGATCATTATGTACAGTTAAAAGAATTATAGCATGCATATGAGAAGGAATTATTAGATATGTTACTAAGACTATTATGAATCAACCAAACTCAACCATTCAGTAAGCTGGATTATCAAAACTTAGTACTAGGATACACTATCATCATCTACATCACTGTCCCTTTCTGTGAATACCTTTAAAAGACCCACATGCTAGAGAACATTGTAATCCAAACCTCCTGCATCCACAGCGACGAGTGTCACATTTACTTATACAATTACAATGTACTGCATCCAGAAGGTAGACTGGAGCGGCTGTAACTCTGTGAAGACCGGAACCATCTTATTGTCATGTATCATTCATTCCCATTTCTCTGGAGGTAAATCTCTCCCAGACAACTACTGATGCTAACGGTAAACACGAATGCTATGACATTGAGCAGCAGCAGATGTTGGAGGCAAGTTCTGTGGATTTACACGAGTGTTACTTGAGGATACCTTTCGGTGGAAGAGTCTCGATCTGGTCTTGTCTATAGAGTATCTCCAGGTTCACCATTATACAAGGACACTGATGCGATTTCTCAGACTTGATTATATCACACCGATGTACTTTTGTGGACCAGAATATAGCAGCTAATTGTTAGAAGTACAGAATAAATTTAGCCCGTTTCAGGGCAGCAGGTTTGCCAACACCAAACAAGCAAGCAGTCGTGTCACACCCAAGGATAGCATGATTGAACACAGACTGTCCGATATTCCAGCACTTTGTTGGTTTCTTAGACTGTAGGTTTGGTTCTGGCCGGAAATACAGCTTAAAGTGGATGTCTTCTGTCTGACTGCAAAACAAAATAAGAAGAACTGTTATTTCCAACCAAGATTGTGTCGCGCCTTCTGACCAGCAGTGCAATAGTAGTTTGAGCGATCAAGACATCAGCGTCTGCTCTGGCATTAAGTATGTTACAGCCATCTCGCTCCAGTCTGATGATGAGAATGTCCACGAATTGCTGCTAATTCTCAGTGTTGGATAAGAACTTCTCTTTACAAATTGTACACTGGTGAATCAACTGTGAGATCTACCTCACCTTTACCTCGCCTTGATTGGATTCCATCTTTTATTGTAGGACCAGAACGATTTCCATCAAAGACGATGGTAGCCTTACCAAATTTTGCTGTTACACAACGAGTAAATTGATTTAATATAGTATCCCACGTTTCACTAGTCTTCCATGGACCTCGATGAAGGAGACAACCACCATCGAGAATGTACTGGCTATTTTCAGGTAAGGTGACTTCTTTGTTGAGCATTTCTTTCCACAAAGCTTCGGGCAGCAGAGGCTTGTCAGTGTCTAGTAGTACGTGATGTGAACTGAAAAGAATTGGATGTATTCAAGGACATTTTGGCCCAGCATCCCATCCATAATCTTCTGACCTACAATAAGAGCCACATCATCTGTAGGACAAACACTTGTATCAATACTGTAACTTGTTGTAACTGGTGAAAATGGGGATCTAGAAGGTTGAAAGGAGACAAGACTCTCAGTATCGTGAACATCGCGCTCTTGACGTGCTCGGGACATGTCCTTATGTTGATCGCTGGTCTTGTAGCTTACAGAGGTAAATTCTTACATGTTATGATTCACCTCTGCACATAAGTCTCTGGTTCTCTGTTATCCCTCGTCCTCTGGTCAGAACCCCGTTGTCTTCAGGTTTCTCATTATGGCTTGGTTCTATAACAATGTCAGAAGACAGGTATCCCCAGTACCCATCTGAACAACTCACCAAATGAAGACCATCTGAGAAGATTCTGTGTGCTTCAGGGCGTTCTACTGATAATCATGGCATGCGCTGCAAGTAAATGCAGATGGACTTAGTGTATATGTTCTAACCTCAAAACTATTCTCTTATATGCACAAGTCATCAAAATGTTTGGAATTTATAACTACCAGTACCAAACACAGTCCACAGAACATGCATGGCAAAAGCAAAGTACACCGTCACCTTTATAAAAGATGTTCTTAATTAATATATATGAAAGTAGTAGAAATTATGCAAAGTAAAATATATTTGATATATATGTAATCCACTTCGTAAGGTAAAGACAATAAGTGTTTTAGCAGAAAAATATCCTGCAGAAAAGACGTCAAACTTAAGCTGTCCACCACCGTCTTACTGTCATGTTGTTTACATACAATACCATATCTCAATAAACAGAAGAATTATCAAGATATTTTAGGCAAAGTAAAGTCAAAAGACGTAGTTTATCTGCTGCTCAATAATTCTTGTACAGTTGTTTTATCATTAGTGAATGAGAAAATATACATAAGTTGTATGAACTGTATATTTCTGCTTCAGAGAGATTTCTTCAGTTTCTTTTTAATTTTACAAACAAAGATTGAAGGAAAATAGACCACTAAGGACTTAAGAGTATAAAAACAAAATACAGATACTTCAATCAGTTTATTAGTAAGTGAGTTATTCATGTTTACATGGGACTCGTAACCAAAAATATAGTGTCAAGTTTCCCGGCTCACCTAGTGAGTATCACCTGTAACTGAAACTGTTCCAGTCGTCTGATTTTGGTTGATTTTTAATACGTTAATTAGGATAAAACTTTGTTGTTTTCTCTCTTTTTTTACTGGCATTGGCCCACCCGGCACAAGTCATTTTATGACCGACACCAAGGCCTAGGGGGCGAAAATAAAATAATAATAATAATAATAATAATAATAATAATAATAATAATAATAATAATAATAATAATAATAAAAACAATAATAATAATAATAATAATAGTAATAATAATAATAATAATAATAATAATAATAATAACAAAAATAATAATAATAATAATAATAATATTAATAATAGTAATAATAATAATAATAATAATATAATGATAATGATAATGATAATGATAATGATAATGATAATAATAATAATAATAATAATAATAATGATAATAATAATAATAATAATAAAAATGATAATAATAACAATAATAATAATAATAATAATAATAATAATAATATTAATAATAATAATAATAATAATATTGATAATGATAATTATAATAACAATAATAATAATAATAATAATAATAATAATAATAATAATAATAATAATAATAATAATAAAAATAATAACAATAATAATAATAATAATAATAATAATAATAATAATAGCAATAATAATAATAATAATAATAATAATAATAATAATAATAATAATAATATTGATAATGATAATGATAATAACAATAATAATAATAATAATAATAATAATAATAATAATAATAATAATAATATTGATAATGATAATGATAATAACAATAATAATAATAATAATAATAATAATAATAATGATAATAATAATAATAATAATAATAGTAATAATAATAATAATAATAATGATGACAATAATAATAATAATAATAATAACAATAATAATAATGATAATAATAATAATAATATTAATAATAATAATAATAATAATAATAATAGTAATAATAATAATAATAATAATAATAATAATAAAGAGCCATAAATAAAAAAAAATATCAGTAGTGAGAAACTATATAAGTATGTTGTGTTGTCAATAGTAAGAGAAACAATTGAGACCCTGCACTTGTGTGTAAATGAGGCAGAAAGTCAGATCAGCAACCTGGGACTGGTCACAATCGGCTTCCAATATAATGTGATACCAGATATAATACTGTTAGAATAAGTGGTGGGTTTGGCCTACGTTGGGCGTATATCCACTGGACTATACTGTATACATTAAATTAGGTTAGGTTAATAATAATACTGTTCATTGTAGTTTGTACTATGATTGTCTATGATCGAACCTCTACACACAATAGTCTGAATTTTTGAAGAATAAAGAAAGGAATGCCGTATATATAATTTGTCATCATATGTTACAGGGAATCTGTGTAACTAGGGAGTAATACCTAAGATATTCAGGGATTTCGTGTAATCTCTGTGACGATCAACGATTACATGCAGTCCTGAAGTTTGAAGGGATTACGTGAAATCACTGTTTATTATGGTAACTTGTTACACGAATTTCCTACATGCTCATCAGAGACTGTGTCATTTTTAACAAATAACAATCTCCGGTTTTTAACGAGCTGTTTGTAGTCCAAAAGTCGGACTAATTAATGTTAGTGATTACACGAAATCATTTTATTGACTTTTATAACAAAACAATACGCATCTTTATATTTCTTTTTGCTTCAAAAATTTTATTAATAACATTTTATATTTCATGTGTAGCGATGAGTCAGATGCCGTCAAAAAGTTAGATCTATACTCTCTATGCTGTCAATAATTTCCTTTTGGAGGGATGACGAAATCAGACCAATCTTAACATTACAGCGAGAGAAGACTAAAGTTCTTGTGAAATTGAACAAACTTTATCCTTATAAGCCAATCATTGGTATCGTTGTCACTCCTCCAGGCCACACAAGCGTACGCTCCACTGATCCATGGCTCAGTGGATGGCGTGGTTTACCGTGTATGACTAGTGTGGGCCACACTATTTCCCTCCATTTACCACTTCGGCCGTAAACTCGCTGCTGTTGTCACTCTGGAGACTGTATGAGGCACCTGCTGGAAGAAAGTTGTACAATAACTGATGAACAACTTCAACAGCTCGTCTTGATGTCAAGACCGTAGGATGACAAATTTCATCAACTGGTCCCGTTGATAAACAAGGAACCATGTGGATGTGTTCCTCACCATAGACTGTTTATCAATAACACAGTCTGACGTGCTACAGTCAGTCTTCCTCTGATTGGCACTAACACAGTCCGACGTGTTACAGTCAGTCCTCCTCTGACTGGCACTAACACAGTCTGACGTGTTAGAGTCAGTCTTCCTCTGATTGGCACTAACACAGTCTGACGTGTTACAGCCAGTCCTCCCCTGACTGTCATTAACACGGTCTGACGCGCAACAGCCAGTCCTCCCCTGATTGGCGCTAACACAGCCAAACTGACCAGGATCATGAAGGCATCTGGAAGGAAACTGCTTTGAATCCCGGTTGTGTTATTTTTAATGTTACTGGCGGGTGTTGGGAAGCGAGGGAAAAATACAGGCCTCTACAGCACTTAAGTTTAGTTACATTACAAATGAACCCAAATACCAAGTGAACCTAGGTTAATATCTTGAGATGTAGAAGTCACTTTATGTATGACAGAGAGACAGACAGAACATTATGAAGTTTACCCGTAAAACACGAGCAATTGTCTTGCTACTTTAACAACACATCAATTTCAATCACTCATGTTGATTTCGTCTTCCTCCCCACAGAGTTACGACAACGACCATCATAAGGGTAAGTTACTAACAGGTGTTATTGTTGTCACTAATGAAAATAATCTGGAATCTCTAGTAAAATATTTCTTCATTCAAATATTTTAAAATTACATTATATAAGAATTTCCTATATGAAACGTACAATGAACTGATATACATTTATAACAATATACAGGACTACATTATATTATTCATGTTATAGAGTTATACATAAGCCAACAGTCAGTATACATAGACATATTAACACACACTCAGACACTCCCAATACGAGCTGTACCTCTGTCATTGTCCCCAGGTGTTCGAGTTATCCAGCTACTGTATTACTGGATTACTTCTCTGCCTCTTGATCCCCGTAAACCCAGACCAATCCCATGCTGCTGTGTCTCTCCCATGCTGCTGTGTCTCTCCCATGCTGCTGTGTCTCTACCATGCTGCTGTATCCCTCCCATGCTGCTGTGTCTCTCCCATGCTGATGTGTCTCTCCCATGCTGCTGTGTCTCTCCCATGCTGCTGTGTCTCTACCATGCTGCTGTGTCTCTCCCATGCTGTTGTGTCTCTCCCATGCTGGTGTGTCTCTCCCGTGCTGTTGTGTCTCTCCCATGCTGCTGTGTCTCTCCCATGCTGCTGTGTCTCTCCCATGCTGCTGTGTCTCTCCCATGCTGCTGTGTCTCTCCCGTGCTGCTGTGTCTCTCCCATGCTGCTGTGTCTCTCCCATGCTGCTGTCTCTCTCCCATGCTGCTGTGTCTCTCCCATGCTGCTGTGTCTCTCCCATGCTGCTGTGTCTCTCCTATGCTGCTGTGTCTCTCCCATGCTGCTGTGTCTCTCCCATGCTGCTGTGTCTCTCCCATGCTGCTATCTCTCACCCATGCTGCTGTGTCTCTCCCATGCTGCTGTGTCTCTCCCATGCTGCTGTGTCTCTCCTATGCTGCTGTGTCTCTCCCATGCTGCTGTCTCTCACCCATGCTGCTGTGTCTCTCCCATGCTGCTGTCTCTCTCCCATGCTGCTGTGTCTCTCCCATGCTGCTGTGTCTCTCCCATGCTGCTGTGTCTCTCCCATGCTGCTGTGTCTCTCCCATGCTGCTATCTCTCACCCATGCTGCTGTGTCTCTCCCGTGCTGATGTGTCTCTCCCATGCTGCTGTGTCTCTCCCATGCTGCTGTGTCTCTCCCGTGCTGCTGTGTCTCTCCCACGCTGCTGTGTCTCTCCCATGCTGCTGTGTCTCTCCCATGCTGCTGTGTCTCTCCCACGCTGCTGTGTCTCTCCCATGCTGCTGTGTCTCTCCCATGCTGCTGTGTCTCTCCCATGCTGCTGTGTCTCTCCCGTGCTGCTGTGTCTCTCCCATGCTGCTGTGTCTCTCCCATGCTGCTGTGTCTCTCCCACGCTGCTGTGTCTCTCCCATGCTGATGTGTCTCTCCCATGCTGCTGTGTCTCTCCCATGCTGATGTGTCTCTCCCATGCTGCTGTGTCTCTCCCATGCTGCTGTGTCTCTCCCGTGCTGCTGTGTCTCTCCCATGCTACTGTGTCTCTCCCATGCTGATGTGTCTCTCCCATGCTGATGTGTCTCTCCCATGCTGATGTGTCTCTCCCATGCTGTATCTCTCCCATGTTGATGTGTCTCTCCCATGCTGCTGTGTCTCTCCCGTGCTGCTGTGTCTCTCCCATGCTGCTGTGTCTCTCCCATGCTGCTGTGTCTCTCCCATGCTGATGTGTCTCTCCCATGCTGCTGTGTCTCTCCCATGCTGCTGTGTCTCTCCCATGCTTCTGTCTCTCCCGTGCTGCTGTGTCTCTCCCATGCTGCTGTGTCTCTCCCATGCTGCTGTGTCTCTCCCATGCTGATGTGTCTCTCCCATGCTGCTGTGTCTCTCCCATGCTGCTGTGTCTCTCCCATGCTGATGTGTCTCTCCCATGCTGCTGTGTCTCTCCCATGCTGCTGTGTCTCTCCCATGCTGCTGTCTCTCCCGTGCTGCTGTGTCTCTCCCATGCTGCTGTGTCTCTCCCATGCTGATGTGTCTCTCCCATGCTGCTGTGTCTCTCCCATGCTGCTGTGTCTCTCCCATGCTGCTGTCTCTCTCGTGCTGCTGTGTCTCTCCCGTGCTGATGTGTCTCTCCCATGCTGATGTGTCTCTCCCATGCTGCTGTGTCTCTCCCATGCTGCTGTGTCTCTCCCATGCTGATGTGTCTCTCCCATGCTGCTGTGTCTCTCCCATGCTGCTGTGTCTCTCCCATGCTGATGTGTCTCTCCCATGCTGCTGTGTCTCTCCCATGCTGCTGTGTCTCTCCCATGCTGATGTGTCTCTCCCATGCTGATGTGTCTCTCCCATGCTGATGTGTCTCTCCCATGCTTATGTGCCATTCCCATGTAATGTACCGATACTTTCACATGCGCACCTCTACTATGACCACTATACTCTACTATGACCACCATACTCTACCATGACCACCATACTCTACTATGACCACCATACTCTACTATGACCACCATACACTACTATGACCACCATACACTACTATGACCACCATATTCTACTATGACCACCATACTCTACTATGACCACCATACTCTACTATGACCACCATACTCTACTCGGACCACCATACTCTACTATGACCACCATACTCTACCATGACCACCATACTCTACTATGACCACCATACTCTACTATGACCACCATACTCTACTATGACAACCATACTCTACTATGACCACCATACTCTACTATGACCACCATACTCTACTCTGACCACCAAACTCTACTATGACCACCATACTCTACCATGACCACCATACTATACTATGACCACCATACACTACTATGACCACCATACACTACTATGACCACCATACTCTACTATGACCACCATACTCTACTATGACCACCATACTCTACTATGACCACCATACTGTACTCTGACCACCATACTCTACTCGGACCACCATACTCTACTATGACCACCATACTCTACCATGACCACCATACTCTACTATGACCACCATACTCTACTATGACCACCATACTCTACTATGACAACCATACTCTACTATGACCACCATACTCTACTCTGACCACCATACACTACTATGACCACCATACTCTACTCTGACCACCATACACTACTATGACCACCATACTCTGCTATGACCACCATACTCTACTATGACCCCCATACTTTACTATGACCACCATACTCTACTATGACCACCATACACTACTGTGACCACCATACTTTACTATGACCACCATACTCTACTATGACCACCATACTCTACTATGACTACCATACTCTACTATGACCACCATACACTACTATGCCCACCATACTCTACTATGACCACCATACTCTACTCTGACCACCATACACTACTATGACCACCATACTCTACTATGACCACCATACTCTACTATGACCACCATACTCTACTATGACCACCATACTCTACTATGACCACCATACACTACAATGACCACCATACTCTACTATGACCACCATACTCTACTCTGACCACCATACACTCCTATGACAACCATACTCTACTATGACCACCATACTCTACTATGACCACCATACACTACAATGACCACCATACTCTACTATGACCACCATACTCTACTATGACCACCATACACTACTATGACCACCATACTCTACTATGACCACCATACTCTACTCTGACCACCATACTCTACTATGACCACCATACTCTACTATGACCACCATACTCTACTAAGACCACCATACTCTACTATGACCACCATACACTACTATGACCACCATACTCTACTATGACCACCATACACTACTATGACCACCATGCACTACTATGACCACCATACTCTACTATGACCACCATACTCTACTATGACCACCATACACTACTATGACCACCATACTCTACTATGACCACCATACTCTACTATGACCACCATACTCTACTATGACCACCATACTCTACTATGACCACCATACTCTACTATGACCACCATACTCTACTCTGACCACCATACTCTACTATGACCACCATACTCTACTATGCCCACCATACACTACTCTGACCACCATACTCTACTATGACCACCATACTCTACTATGACCACCATACACTACTATGACCACCATACTCTACTATGACCACCATACTCTACTATGACCGCCATACACTACTATGACCACCATACTCTACTATGACCACCATACACTACTATGAAAACCATACACTACTCTGACCACCATGCACTCTATGACCACCATACTCTACTATGACCACCATACACTACTATGACCACCATACTCTACTATGACCACCATACTCTACTATGACCACCATACTCTACTATGACCACCATAGCACTAGTATGACCACCATACTCTACTATGACCACCATACTCTACTATGACCACCATAGCACTACTATGACCACCATACTCTACTATGACCACCATACTCTACTATGACCACCATAGCACTACTATGACCACCATACTCTACTATGACCACCATACTCTACTATGACCACCATACTCTACTATGACCACCATAGCACTACTATGACCACCATACTCTACTCTGACCACCATACTCTACTATGACCACCATACTCTACTATGACCACCATAGCACTACTATGACCACCATACACTACTATGACCACCATACTCTACTATGACCACCATACTCTACTATGACCACCATACACTACTATGACCACCATACACTTCTATGACCACCATACTCTACTCTGACCACCATACACTACTATGACCACCATACTCTACTAAGACCACCATACTCTACTATGACCTCCATACACTACTATGACCACCATACTCTACTCTGACCACCATACACTACTATGACCACCATACTCTACTAAGACCACCATACTCTACTAAGACCACCATACTCTACTATGACCACCATACTCTACTATGACCACCATACTCTACTATGACCACCATACTCTACTAAGACCACCATACACTACTATGACCACCATACTCTACTATGACCACCACACTCTACTATGACCACCATACTCTACTATGACCACCATACTCTACTATGACCATTGACCACCATACTCTACTAACACCACCATTCTCTACTATGACCACCATACACTACTATGACCACCATACTCTACTAACACCACCATTCTCTACTAAGACCACCATACTCTACTATGACCACCACACTCTACTATGACCACCATACTCTACTATGACCACCATACTCTACTATGACCATTGACCACCATACTCTACTAACACCACCATACTCTACTATGACCACCATACACTACTATGACCACCATACTCTACTAACACCACCATTCTCTACTAAGACCACCATACTCTACTATGACCACCAAACACTACCATGACCACCATACTCTACTATGACCACCATACTCTACTATGACCACCATACTCTACCATGACCACCATACTCTACTATGACCACCATACTCTACTAAGACCACCATACACTACTATGACCACCATACTCTACTATGACCACCACACTCTACTATGACCACCATACTCTACTATGACCACCATACACTACCATGACCACCATACTCTACTATGACCACCATACTCTACTCTGACCACCATACACTACTATGACCACCATACTCTACTATGACCACCATACTCTACTCTGACCACCATACACTACTATGACCACCATACTCTACTATGACCACCATACACTACCATGACCACCATACACTACTATGACCACCATACACTACTCTGACCACCATACTCTACTATGACCACCATACACTACTATGACCACCATACTCTACTCTGACCACCATACACTACTATGACCACCATACTCTACTACGACCACCATACTCTACTCTGACCACCATACTCTACTAAGACCACCATACACTACTATGACCACCATACTCTACTATGACCACCATACTCTACTAAGACCACCATACTCTACTCTGACCACCATTCTCTACTCTGACCACCATACACTACTATGACCACCATACTCTACTATGACCACCATACTCTACTATGACCACCATACACTACTATGACCACCATACCCTTCTATGACCACCATACTCTACTCTGACCACCATACACTACTATGACCACCATACTCTACTAAGACCACCATACTCTACTATGACCACCATACACTACTATGACCACCATACTCTACTCTGACCACCATACACTACTATGACCACCATACTCTACTAATACCACCATACTCTACTAAGACCACCATACTCTACTATGACCACCATACTCTACTATGACCACCATACTCTACTAAGACCACCATACACTACCATGACCACCATACTCTACTATGACCACCATACTCTTCTCTGACCACCATACACTACTATGACCACCATACTCTACTATGACCACCATACACTACTCTGACCACCATACACTACTATGACCACCATACTCTACTATGACCCCCATGCACTACCATGACCACCATACACTACTATGACCACCATACACTACTCTGACCACCATACTCTACTATGACCACCATACACTACTATGACCACCATACACTTCTATGACCACCATACTCTACTAAGACCACCATACACTACCATGACCACCATACTCTACTATGACCACCATACTCTACTCTGACCACCATACACTACTATGGCCACCATACTCTACTATGACCACCATTCACTACTATCACCACCATACTCTACTAAGACCACCATACTCTACTATGACCACCATACACTACTATGACCACCATACTCTACTATGACCACCATACTCTACTATGACCACCATACTCTACTATGACCACCATACTCTACTATGACCACCATACTCTACTACGACCACCATACACTACTATGACCACCATACTCTACTATAACCACCATACACTACTATGACTACCATACTCTACTATGACTACCATACTCTACAATGACCACCATACTCTACTATGACCACCATACTCTACTCTGACCACCATACACTACTATGACCACCATACTCTACTATGACCACCATACTCTACTCTGACCACCATACACTACTATGACCACCATACTCTACTATGACCACCATACACTACTATGACCACCATACTCTACTATGACCACCATACTCTACTATGACCACCATACTCTACTATGACCACCATACTCTACTATGACCTCCATACTCTACTATGACCACCATACACTACTATGACCACCATACTCTACTATGACCACCATACACTACTATGACCACCATACACTACTATGACCACCATACTCTACTCTGACCACCATACTCTACTCTGACTACCATACTCTACTATGACCACCATACTCTACTATAACCACTATACCATGACCACCATACTCTACCATGACCACCATACTCTACTATGACCACCATACTCTACAATGACCACCATACTCTACTATAACCACCATACACTACTATGACCACCATACTCTACTATGACCACCATACTCTACTATGACCACCATACTCTACTCTGACCACCATACTCTACTATGACCACCATACACTACTATGACCACCATACTCTACTATGACCTCCATACTCTACTATGACCACCATACACTACTATGGCCACCATACTCTACTATGACCACCATTCACTACTATCACCACCATACTCTACTAAGACCACCATACTCTACTATGACCACCATACACTACTATGACCACCATACTCTACTATGACCACCATACTCTACTATGACCACCATACTCTACTATGACCTCCATACTCTACTATGACCACCATACTCTACTACGACCACCATACACTACTATGACCACCATACTCTACTATAACCACCATACACTACTATGACCACCATACTCTACTATGACTACCATACTCTACTATGACCACCATACTCTACTATGACCACCATACTCTACTCTGACCACCATACACTACTATGACCACCATACTCTACTATGACCACCATACTCTACTCTGACCACCATACACTACTATGACCACCATACTCTACTATGACCACCATACACTACTATGACCACCATACTCTACTATGACCACCATACTCTACTATGACCACCATACTCTACTATGACCACCATACACTACTATGACCACCATACTCTACTATGACCTCCATGCTCTACTATGACCACCATACACTACTATGACCACCATACTCTACTATGACCACCATACACTACTATGACCACCATACACTACTATGACCACCATACTCTACTCTGACCACCATACTCTACTCTGACCACCATACTCTACTATGACCACCATACTCTACTATAACCACTATACCATGAAACCTTACTCTTCCATGACCACCATACAGTATATAGGTGTGTGTGTGTGTGTGTGTGGGTTATAGGCACCATAAGGAACGGACTTAATACATCAGGTTATTATTTTTGTACAACACTGATGTGAGAGTTTATATTGCAAATTGTAGTGAGTTTCTTTTAGGTCATTTTTCTTCAACAGATAATTCAGACCTGACGGTGATAGCGGGATCAAACAATATAAATGCCTCGTGGTCGCCGGTGTCTAATGCGACCTCCTACATCATCAGCTGGACTCCCGGGGATAACGGCGGGACTCACACTGTGGACGGTGGTGACAACACTAAGTATAACATCACAGGTCTTCAGCCGTGTACTGACTACACTGTCACTGTCCAGCCGATGAGTGACAGCGGTAATGTAGACCCGCCTCATACAGCGACCACAACAACGACCAAAGCTGGTAAAACTGCCGAGTTCTTTACCGTTAATGATGTCTTACCATTTTCTTTAATTCTTCACTAAAGAACTGGCTGTTAACATTCTCTTGTGTATTATATTATTGTTTTTGTTGGGAAGAAGACTTGTGAGTTTATAGATAACAACAGTGATTTATTAAAGCCAGAATATGAGACCCTGTAGTATGTTGACGCAGACACATAGTTGACACAAACACATAGTTGACACAGACACATAGTTGACACAGACACATAGTTGACACAGACACATAGTTGACACAGACACATAGTTGACACAGACGCATAGTTGACACAGACACATAGTTGACGCAGACACATAGTTGACACAGACACATAGTTGACACAGACACATAGTTGACACAGACACATAGTTGACACAGACACATAGTTGACACAGACACATAGTTGACACAAACACATAGTTGACACAGACACATAGTTGACACAGACACATAGTTGACACAGACACATAGTTGACACAGACACATAGTTGACACAGACACACAGTTGACACAGACACATAGTTGACACAGACACATAGTTGACACAGACACATAGTTGACACAGACACATAGTTGACGCAGACACATAGTTGACACAGACACATAGTTGACACAGACACATAGTTGACACAAACACATAGTTGACGCAGACACATAGTTGACACAGACACATAGTTGACACAGACACATAGTTGACACAGACACATAGTTGACACAGACACATAGTTAACAGACACAGAGTTGACACAGACACATAGTTGACACAGACACATAGTTGACACAGACACAAATACAGGGTAGTTTACACAGACCCATATATTATAGTTGACCCAGACACATATATTATAGTTGACAAAACACATATATTATAGTTGACCCAGACACATATATTATAGTTAACCCAGACACATATATTATAGTTGACCCAGACACATATATTATAGTTGACAAGACACATATATTACAATTGACACATATTTTATAGTTGACACGGAAACATATATTACAGTTGACACCGATACATATATTATAGTTAACCAAAACACATATATTATAGTTAACAGACACATATAATATAGTTAACCCAGACACATATATTATAGTTAACCCAGACACATATATTATAGTTAACACAGACACATATATTATAGCTAACATAGACACATATATTATAGCTAACATAGACACATATAATATCGTTGACAGACACATTATAGTTGACACAGACACATTATAGTTGACAGAGACACATATTATAGTTGACACAGACACATATTACAGTTGACACAGACACATACTATAATTGACACAGACACATATTACAGTTGACACAGACACATATTACAGTTGACACAGACACATATTACAGTTGACACAGACACATATTATAGTTGACTCAGACACATACTATAATTGACACAGACACATATTACAGTTGACACAGACACATATTACAGTTGACACAGACACATACTATAATTGACACAGACACATATTACAGTTGACACAGACACATACTATAATTGACACAGACACATATTATAGTTGACACAGACACATTATAGTTGACAGAGACACATATTATAGTTGACACAGACACATATTACAGCTGACACAGACACATACTATAATTGACACAGACACATATTACAGTTGACACAGACACATACTATAATTGACACAGACACATATTATAGTTGACACAGACACATATTACAGTTGACACAGACACATGTTATAGTTGACACAGACACATACTATAATTGACACAGACACATATTACAGTTGACACAGACACATATTACAGTTGACACAGACACATATTATAGTTGACACAGACACATACTATAATTGACACAGACACATATTACAGTTGACACAGACACATATTACAGTTGACACAGACACATATTACATTTGACACAGACACATATTATAGTTGACACAGACACATATTATAGTTAACCCAGACACATATTATAGTTGACACGGACACATATTACAGTTGACACAAACACATATATTATAGTTAACACAGACACAAATAGTTAACACAGACAGTTCCATAGTCAGTAACAAGAGCACAATATAGTGAACACGTTTGCTGGACCACTTCACTAATATATAATATAAAAAAGTATCATTAAATGTTACTCTTAGCTATAAATATTGTGAAGACTTCAATAATAACAATTAAAAATAAAAATAATAGACCAGATTAATGTCAGCCATATATAACTCACTGTTGTTCATCATCCCGCCAGACCCTGATCCCTACCTCCAGGACGTTATGGCGGCCAAGGTGATGGATCAGTCCTCTCAGCTGTTCGTGAACTGGACCGCGGCACAAGGCGTCGGTAACTGTGTCGTCACCTACAGGATCACCTGGTGCCCCGTCAGTGAGGGTGATGGTAGTGGTACAGTGAACACCTCGCTGAGCTACACCATCACCCAGCTGGAGGCCTGGACCACCTACCACGTGTGTGTGGCCGCCAGGACTAAAACAGATTACAGTCAAGACAATTGTACCAACGGAAGGACAGACGAGGACAGTGAGTAGTGGATGATGGTGATGATGATAGTGATGATGATGATGATGATGATAGTGTTGGTTGATGATAAAGATGATGATGATGATGATAGTGTTGATGATGATAGTGTTGATGATGACTGATGATCGTGTTGATGATGATGATGATTATGATAGTGTTGGTTGATGATGATGATGATGATAGTGTTGGTTGATGATGATGATGGTGATGATGATGATAATGTTGGTTGATGATGATGATGATGATGATAGTGTGGGTTGATGATGATGATGATGATAGTGTTGGTTGATGATGATGATGGTGATGATGATGATAATGTTGGTTGATGATGATGATGATTATAATAATGATGATGATACATGACACGTGGCGGTAATGCTGAAAGTGAATTGCATGCAAAAAAAAATAATAATAATAATAAAAATAAAAATAATAATAATGATAATAATACTAATAATAGTAATAATAATAATAATAATAATAATAATAATAATAATAATAATAATAATAATAACAACAACAACAACAACAACAACAACAACAACAATAATAATAATAATAATAATAATAATAATAATAATGAAGTCACTTAATTCAGAAAACAAAAAATACCATAACATAGAAGTTCATGTTGCGTGTTGTGAGAAGGTTAAGTAACATGATACACTGTCTGGGTGACGTGTTGTGAGAAGGTTAAGTAACATGATACACTGCCTGGGTGACGTGTTGTGAGAAGGTTAAGTAACATGATACACTGCCTGGGTGACGTGTTGTGAGAAGGTTAAGTAACATGATACACTGCCTGGGTGACGTGTTGTGAGAAGGTTAAGTAACATGATACACTGCCTGGGTGACGTGTTGTGAGAAGGTTAAGTTACATGATACACTGTCTGGGTGACGTGTTGTGAGAAGGTTAAGTAACATGATACACTGCCTGGGTGACGTGTTGTGAGAAGGTTAAGTAACATGATACACTGCCTGGGTGACGTGTTGTGAGAAGGTTAAGTAACATGATACACTGCCTGGGTGACGTGTTGTGAGAAGGTTAAGTAACATGATACACTGTCTGGGTGACGCGTTGTGAGAAGGTTAAGTAACATGATACACTGCCTGGGTGACTTGTTGTGAGAAGGCTAAGTAACATGATACACTGCCTGGAGTAACTATGGCCTGTTTTAACGAAGAGAAGGGCACATATTAGGATTAGAAGGACAGAGGCGGGATGTATGAAGGAACAGGGGACTGGCTTAGGACGAGGTAAAGGTGGAGAGGGGATGAAGGATACGAGGAGAATGACCGCGTCTGCACTCAATCAGATATGCTGGAGTGTAATATTAAAAACAACTAATGTACTGGAGAGGTTAGTTTTAGTTCTCATACCTTTGTCATCTATCTTGCTTATCGTATTTACTGCTGCCATTCTGCTGAACCTTCGCCTACTGTGTGTTTTTCTGTCATATAAACTCAGTCAATTAAAACTTTCAATCGTCCTGTTTGACATATCTTCAGTCTTTGTCAGGGGACGACGTCTTTGACAACGACACCTGTGTGTTTTTTCTCTGTGTTATTTAGTAGTTAACATAATACATGTTCCGTATAGTAAGAGGAGTATACATTAACCATTTTATCTTAGTTATTGTTACTTTACATTACACAGGAAAAACTGACGAAATTATATTTAGTCGTCTGATGATTCTGTTGTATGAAGTTCTTAGAATACAAATCTCTCTCTCTCTCTCTCTCTCTCTCTCTCTCTCTCTCTCTCTCTCTCTCTCTCTCTCAAAATATCAAAATTAAAAACAAATTGAAAAGTTCCGTATATCTGAAATTCACTGTTTTATTATGTTTGTACATTTATCCTATATCTACATGTTAGGACAACGTGTCATTTCAGTGACACTTTCATCAGTCATTACTTTACCTTTGTAGTTTATTTTCGAATACGAAATTTATCTTGATTTCCTGCATCAGAATTTTTCGTGGTGAAAAATATTGTATCCAAGAAAGTTTCTGATACAGGAAATTGTTTCGTATTTCTATCTCTTCCGTCCCAGGCGGAAATATATTATTCAGAGGAAAATCTGCATATTTGCCGCAATTCTGGACAAAAATCTGAAAATCGGTACACATGTACCTGTACCTGATGGTAATTGAAAGTTTATGGTCCTAAAGGGCAAAGGTTTCAAGGTTACTGTTATGGTCAATCAGGGTATCAAGGTCAGATGCTAAAAACAGCCCTAAAACAACTCCCCGAAGGTCTATAAGGCTGGTTTTGATGTCTAAATGATCTTTGTAATAAAGCAGAACCTCACTTGAAGGTGTATACAACACAGTAGGTCACCTGGTCATACACACGGGGTCATAAGATCAACCACGTGACCGCTGGGTCCGCTTACTCTTGGTCGGGCATTAGGCAAGAACTATTATGTGTGACCTATCATGTTAATCGTCATATCGAGACAAATATGATTATTGTGTTGCCAATGGCCGAAAATGAACAATGTCCTTGAGTAATGACTAAACTCATGGTAAGCATTTGTTGTGTTGTTGTTGCCAAGAAACAATATGGGGGAACATGCATATAAAAATATGTTTGTATTGTTTTTATTGAACTTGGCAATGCACAAATGATGCATGTTTCCGTCGAATCATCTCTTGATCCTGGACATATAATGTATTAATACTGCCATAACTAATCAGGTTTGTTCCACAGCTTACTGACATCATTACCACAAACGCTGAAAATATTAAGAATTAATAACACATTTCATGACACAATTTATAGAAAATTCTCAAACCAAACACAAAGAGCTGGCACTAAGCGTTCATGAGGTATTGGTCCTCATTTACTGCAGGGCCAAGTGCACAAACGAGTGCAGGGGAGTGCAGACTTCTTGCAGGTGCAGGAACTGGATGCTATTCTTACATGAACACTGCTGAGATGGTGCAAGAGGTGGTCGGGATATCCAGCAGGGGTTCCATGATGAGGTGTTTGAGTACTACTTCCATCGGTAATCTTCTGTTGATGGCATCTTCAGTAGAGGAGTGTCACTTCTGGCCCAGATGAAGGCGTGGTATAGGGCTCTGTTCGAAGACAGGAGGAGAACACCTGCTGCTGGTGGGAGGCACTCCACTCTTTGAGACTTGTGGCAGAACTGTGTTTCCTTTAGGAGATTGACTTGTTCCAGGTCGGAGGCTTTGTTAAACAGACGGCATGTGAAACCTTGAAAAGTTCCCAGACTATTGCGTCTGTAGTTATGTATTGATTCTCTGAGAGAAAGTTGTAGAATCAAATCTTCCGATAATTCTGATTAGAGCTTCACTCAATTTGTCATAATTTGGTGTACTTGGATGGGTGAGAAATATGTACCAAGATGATTCCACTCAGACTTTTTTCTCAGAGTTATACACATGAACAGGATACCAGCAGCTGTGTGAGAACATAAACAACTAAACGTGTGTAGCGACCACCAACACTCCACAGGCCAGTCACACCCTCAGGCCTGGGGTCGACGGTAACAGATCTGGACCTGGAGTGTGGTTCTTGTGTCTTCGTCTTAATACTATGGTCTTTATTCAAGTGCCGGAATACAGATTTATCCTCGTGTTCTGCTCTCCGTAGGTGCTGGAGCCGTGTACAGTATACCTAGGTGACAGGGCATAGGTCTACATACACCCAGGTCGTGTTTTGTTTGTGTGTTTCTGTGACGTCACCCCGGATCTTGTCAACACACCTTGCTTTATAGTCTTAGATGGATCGACTGGAGACTTTTTGGGGTATGCATATAACCAGTCAGGTGTGTACTTGTATTTTTGTGGGTTACAAGGTTAGGATCACTGTTGGTAATAATGTCTAGCCGAGAGTCGTCCACGAGTTATATTGTGGGTCATTTAAAGTGCATGTAGGTGACTGATGTAGATTGTTATTAATTCAAACTAAATCCGATGTTGAAATCCACAACTGTTTTAAATGTGTGTACAAACGTGGAATTAAACAGCAGAATTTATATATATTTTCTTCTTTGTTAAAATATTTCATTTCGTAATGCGTAATAGAAATTCTTTTTAGCTGTTTGCATGAATGACTTTTCAGATCATCCACCATCTTAAAAGAAAGAATAAATTCAAAACTATTCGTCTTCTATGAAAATTCAGCCAAGATCACTACTTGTTCCTTATCACTTATTTATATTTTGTTTTAAACCAACAGGTCCTTCACCGCTCCTGTAGGAGAGGATATTATTGTACGAGACTCATTACTTAAATTATTGTTGCCGTCAGTGGTGGAACTTGCCTCCGTTTAATATTCATTCACGAGTTCTCAAACTGCCTCCCAGGATTAACCTGACGTACACAGACGTGTTTCATTAAGTGTATTTACTTATTGTTTTCACAAGTACACTAAACACAAGTCTCCAGAGACCTTGGTGTATCCTTCTGTTTACAAGGGACAGTCACCAGCGTCAGGCACCTCCATAACAGTTCATGCACACTGTTGACCTTCACAGATGTTCTCATGGCGGTGAAAACGTTGGGAGAAGAATTAAAGGTTTATTATGACGATGATCTCCAGTATTGTCAACCACAGTTGACTATAAGATATTAAGGCACTAATGGTCTTGGTGACAATATGTTACAGAACCAGGACCTCCAGTCATCATGTCGGTGGAGCCAGCACCGTCCTCGTCACTAAGAGTGTCGTGGAGCACCCCAGAGAAGCCCAACGGCGTCATCACCAACTATAATATTACCTGGACCTGGGAGGGGCATATGGACCATACCATAACCTCTGACCACACCTACACCACCACCGACCTGCTTCCCTGTACCACCTACAGCGTCACCGTCAGGGCTGCTACAAGTAAAGGTTATGGTCCAGAGAGTGATCCATTGACTGGAACAACTTATCGTGTAGGTGAGTGTTTACAATGTTCCT
>CAUDMG010003423.1:375000-380000 GCA_958450375.1 Homarus gammarus | reverse complement strand
CCCTAAACTTCATGAGAGAGAGAGACAGTCAGTACCTTAACCGAATGAGAGAGAGGCAGTCAGTCCCTTAACCTTATAGGAGAGAAACAGTCAGTACCTTAACCACATGAGAGAGAGACAGTCATTCCCTTAAGAACATGAGAGAGAGAGAGACAGTCAGTCCCTTAACCTCGTAAGAGAGAGACAGTCAGTCCCTTAACCTCGTAAGAGAGAGGCAGTCAGTCCCCTAACCTTATAGAAGAGAAACAGTCAGTACCTTAACCACATGAGAGAGAGACAGTCAGTCCCTTAAGAACATGAGAGAGAGAGAGACAGTCAGTCCCTTAACCACATGAGAGAGAGACAGTCAGTCCCTTAACCTCGTAAGAGAGAGGCAGTCAGTCCCCTAACCTCATAAGAGAAAGAGACAGTCAGTACCTTAACCACATGAGAGAGAGACAGTCAGTCCCTTAACCTCGTAAGAGAGAGACATTCAGTCCCTTAACCACATGAGAGAGAGACAGTCAATCCCTTAACCTCATAAGAGAGAGACAGTCAGTCCCTTAACCTCATGAGAGAGAGAGAGAGACAGTCAGTACCTTAACCACATGAGAGAGAAACAGTCAGTCCCTTAAGCACATGAGAGAGAGAGAGACAGTCAGTCCCTTAACCTCATGAGAGAGAGAGAGAGAGACTGTCAGTCCCTTAACCTCATATGAGAGACAGTCAGTCCCTTAACCACATGAGAGAGAGACAGTCAGTCCCTTAACTTCATGAGAGAGACAGTCAGTCCCTTAACCTCATGAGAAAGAGTAACAGTCAGTCCCTTAACCTCATGAGAGAGACAGTCAGTCCCTTAACCTCATGAGAGAGAGTAACAGTCAGTCCCTTAACCTCATGAGAGAGACAGTCAGTCCCTTAACCACATGAGAGAGAGAGAGATAGTCACACCCTTAACCTCATGAGAGAGAGACAGTCTGTCCCTTAACCTCATGAGAGAGTGTGACAGTCAGTCCCTTAACCTCATGAGAGAAGGAGACAGCCATTCCCGTAACCTCATGAGATAGAGAGAGTGAGCCAGTCAGTCCCTTAACCACATGAGAGAGAGACAGTCACTCCCTTAACCTCATGAGAGAGAGTGACAGTCAGTCCCTTAACCTCATGAGAGAGAGACAGCCATTCCCTTAACCTCATGAGAGAGAGAGACAGTCAGTCCCTTACCCTCATGAGAGAGACAGTCAGTCCCTTAACCTCATGAGAGAGACAGTGAGTCCCTTAACTACATGTAAGAGAGAGAGAGACAGTCAGTCCCTTAACCTCATGAGAGAGACAGTCAGTCCCTTAACCTCATAAGAGAGACAGTCAGTCCCTTAACCTCATGAGAGAGAGAGACAGTCAGTCCCTTAACCTCGTGAGAGAGAGAGAGACAGTCAGTCCCTTAACCTCATGAGGGAGAGAGACAGTCAGTCCCTTAACCTCATGAGAGAGAGACAGTCAGTCCCTTACCCTCATGAGAGAGACAGTCAGTCCCTTACCCTCATGAGAGAGACATTCAGTCCCTTAACCTCATGAGAGAGAGACATTCAGTCCCTTAACTACATGTAAGAGAGAGAGAGACAGTCGGTCCCTTAACCTCATGGGAGAGACAGTCAGTCCCTTAACCTCATGAGAGAGACAGTGAGTCCCTTAACTACATGTAAGAGAGAGAGAGACAGTCAGTCCCTTAACGTCATGAGAGAGACAGTCAGTCCCTTAACCTCATAAGAGAGACAGTCAGTCCCTTAACCTCATGAAGGAGAGAGACAGTCAGTCCCTAACCACATGAGAGAGAGAGACAGTCAGTCCCTTAACCTCGTGAGAGAGAGAGAGACAGTCAGTCCCTTAACCTCATGAGGGAGAGAGACAGTCAGTCCCTTTACCTCATGAGAGAGAGACAGTCAGTCCCTTACCCTCATGAGAGAGACAGTCAGTCCCTTAACCTCATGAGAGAGAGACATTCAGTCCCTTAACTACATGTAAGAGAGAGAGAGACAGTCAGTCCCTTAACCTCATGGGAGAGACAGTCAGTCCCTTAACCTCATGAGAGAGACAGTCAGTCCCTTAACCTCATGAGAGAGAGAGACAGTCAGTCCCTTAACCTCATGAAGGAGAGAGACAGTCAGTCCCTTAACCTCATGAGAGAGAGAGACAGTCGGTCCCTTAACCTCGTGAGAGAGAGAGAGACAGTCAGTCCCTTAACCTCATGAGAGAGAGAGACAGTCAGTCCCTTAACCTCATGAGAGAGAGACAGTCAGTCCCTTAACCTCATGAGAGAGACAGTCAGTCCCTTAGACCAAATGAGAGAGAGACAGTCAGTCCCTTAACCTCATGAAAGAGAGACAGTCAGTTCCTTAACCTCATAAGAGAGAGACAGTCAGTCCCATAACCTCATAAGAGAGAGACAGTAAGTAACTTAACCACAAGACAAAGAGACAGTCAGTCCCTTAACCTCATAAGAGAGAGACAGTCAGTACCTTTACCCATGGGAGAGAGAGACAGTCAGTCCCTTAACCACATGAGAGAGAGACATTCCCTAAACCTCATGAGAGAGACAGTCAGTTCCATAACCTCGTGAGAGATACAGTCAGACCCTAAACCTCATGAGAGAGAGAGACAGTCAGTACCTTAACCCAATGAGAGAGAGGCAGTCAGTCCCTTAACCTTATAGGAGAGAATCAGTCAGTACCTTAACCACATGAGAGAGAGACAGTCAGTCCCTTAAGCACATGAGAGAGAGAGAGAGACAGTCAGTCCCTCAATATCATAAGAGAGAGACAGTCAGTCCCTTAACCTCGTAAGAGACAGACAGTCAGTCCCTTAACCACATGAGAGAGAGACAGTCAGTCCCTTAACCTCATGAGAGAGAGAGAGAGACAGTCAGTACCTTAACCACATGAGAGAGAAACAGTCAGTCCCTTAAGCACATGAGAGAGAGAGACAGTCAGTCCCTTAACCTCATGAGAGAGAGAGAGACAGTCAGTCCCTTAACCTCATGAGAGAGACAGTCAGTCCCTTAACCTCATGAGAGAGAGAGACAGCCATTCCCTTAACCTCATGAGAGAGAGACAATCAGTCCCTTAACCTCATGAGAGAGAGTGAGAGTCAGTCCCTTATCCTCATGAGAGAGACACAGTCAGTCCCTTAACCTCATGAGAGAGAGACAATCAGTCCCTTAACCCCATGAGAGAGAGAGAGACAGTCAGTACCTTAACCACATGAGAGAGAGAGAGACAGTCAGTCCCCTAGCCTCATAAGAGAGAGACAGTCAGTCCCCTAACCTCATAACGAGAGAGACAGTCAGTCCCTTAACCTTGTAAGAGTGAGACAGGAACTCCCTTAACCACATGAGAGAGAGAGAGACAGTCAATCACTTAACCTCATGAGAGAGAGAGAGACAGTCAGTACCTTAACCACATGAGAGAGAGACAGTTAGTCCCTTAAGCACATGAGAGAGAGAGACAGTCAGTCCCTTAACCTCATGAGAGAGAGAGAGAGACAGTCAGTCCCTTAACCACATGAGAGAGAGAGACAGTCAGTCCCATAACCTCATAAGACAGAGACAGTCAGTCCCTTAACCTCATGAGAGAGAGAGAGACAGTCAGCACCTTAACCACATGAGAGAGAGACAGTCAGTCCCTTAAGCACATGAGAGAGAGAGACAGTCAGTCCCTTAACCTCATGAGAGAGAGACAGAGACAGTCAGTCCCTTAACCTCTTGAGCGAGACATTCAGTCCCTTAACCACATGAGAGAGAGACAGTCAGTCCCTTAACTTCATGAGAGACAGTCAGTCCCTTAACCTCATGAGAGAGAGAGAGAGAGACAGTCACACCCTTACCCTCATGAGAGAGAGACAGTCAGTCCCTTAACCTCATGAGAGAGAGATAGTCTGTCCCTTAACCTCAAGAGAGAGAGTGACAGTCAGTCCCTTAACCTCATGAGAGAGAGAGACAGCCATTCCCTTAACCTCATGAGAGAGAGAGAGAGAGAGACAGTCAGTCCCTTAACCTCATGAGAGAGAGACAATCAGTCCCTTAACCTCATGAGAGAGAGTGAGAGTCAGTCCCTTAACCACATGAGAGAGAGAGACAGCTATTCCCTTAACTTCATGAGAGAGAGAGAGATAGACAGGCAGTCCCTTAACCTCATGAGAGAGAGACAATCAGTCCCTGAACCACATGTGAGAGAGAGACAGTCAATCCTTTAACCTCATGAGAGAGACAGTCAGTCCCTTAACCTCATGAAGGAGAGAGACAGCCAGTCCCTTAACCTCATGAGAGAGAGAGAGAGACAGTCAGTTCCTTAACCTCGTGAGAGAGAGAGAGACAGTCAGTCCCTTAACCTCATGAGAGAGAGACAGTCAGTCCCTTAACCTCATGAGAGAGACATTCTGGCCTTAACCTCATGAGAGAGACAGTCAGTCCCTTAACCTCATGAGAGAGAGACACTCAGTCCCTTAAGCACATGAGAGAGAGACATTACCTTAACCTCATGAGAGAGACAGTCAGTCCCCTAACCTCGTGAGAGAGACATTCAGTCCCTAAACCTCTTGAGAGAGAGAGACAGTCAGTACCTTAAACCAATGAGAGAGAGGCAGTCAGTTCCTTAACCTCATGAGAGAGGCAGTCAGTTCCTTAACCACATGAGAGAAAGACAGTCAGTCCCTGATCATCATAAGAGAGAGACAGTCAGTCCCCTAACCTCATAAGAGAGAGAGACAGTCAGTACCTTAACCACATGAGAGAGAGACAGTCAGTACCTTAACCACATGAGAGAGAGACAGTCAGTCCCTTAACCTCGTAAGAGAGAGACGGTCAGTCCCTTAACCTCATGAGAGAGAGAGAGAGACAGTCAATCCCTTAACCTCATGAGAGAGAGACAGTCAGTCCCTTAACCACATGAGAGAGAGACAGTCAGTCACTTAACTTCATGAGAGAGTCAGACAGTCCCTTAACCTCATGAGAGTGAGGGACAGTCAATCCC
>CAUDMG010003423.1:307500-367500 GCA_958450375.1 Homarus gammarus | reverse complement strand
GGCTCTGTTCGAAGACAGGAGGAGAACCCCTGCTGCTGGTGGGAGGCACTCCACTCTTTGAGACTTGTGGCAGAACAGTGTTTCCTTTAGGAGATTGACTTGTTCCAGGTCGGAGCCTTTGTTGAACAGGCGGCATGTGAACCTTTGAAAAGTTCCCAGACTATTGCGTCTGTAGTTATGTGTTGTTTCTCTGAGAGAAAGTTTGTAGAATCAAATCTTCCGATAATTCTCATTAGAGCTTCACTCAATTTGGCATAATTTGGTGTACTTGGATGGGTGAGAAATATGGACCAAGATGGTTCCACTCAGACTTTTTTCTCAGAGTTATACACCAGCGGCTGTGTGAGAACATAAACAACTAAACGTGTGTAACGACCACCAACACTCCACAGGCCAGTCACACCCTCAGGCCTGGGGTCGAGGGTAACAGTGTGGTTCTTGTGTCTTCGTCTTAATACTCCGGTCTTTATTCAACTGCCGCAATACAGATTTCTACTCGTGTTCTGCTCTCCGTAGATGCTGGAGCCGTGTACAGTATACCTAGGTGACAGGGCATAGGTCTACATACACCCAGGTCGTGTTTTGTGCGTGTGTTTCTGTGACGTCACCCCAGATCTTGTCAACACACCTTGCTTTATAGTCTTAGATGGATCGACTGGAGACTTTGTGGGGTATGAATATAACCAGTCAGGTGTGTACTTGTATTTTTGTGGGTTACAAGGTTAGGATCACTGTTGGTAATAATGTCTAGCCGAGAGTCGTCCACGAGTTATAGTGTGGGTCATTTAAAGTGCATGTAGGTGACTGATGTAGATTGTTATTAATTAAAACTAAATCCGATGTTGAAATCCACAACTGTTTTAAATGTGTGTACAAACGTGGAATTAAATAGCAGAATTTATATAAATTTACATCTTTATTAAAATGTCTCATTTCGTAATGTTTAATAGAAAACAAATTTCTAGCTGTTTGCATGAATGACTTTTCAGATCATCCGCCGTCTTAAGAGAAAGGATAATTTCAAAACTCTTCGTCTTCTTTGAAAATTCAGCCAAGATCACTACTTGTTCTTTATCACTTTTTTATATTTTGTTTTAGACCAACAGGTTCTTCACCGCTCCTGTAGGAGAGGATATTATTGTACGAGACTCATTACTTAAAATATTGTTGCCGTCAGTGGTGGAACTTGCCTCCGTTTAATATTCATTCACTAGTTCTCAAACTGCCTCCCAGGATTAACCTGACGTACACAGACGTGTTTCATTAAGTGTATTTACTTATTGTTTTCACAAGTACACTAAACACAAGTCTCCAGAGACCTTGGTGTATCCTTCTGTTTACAAGGGACAGTCACCAGCGTCAGGCACCTCCATAACAGTTCATGCACACTGTTGACCTTCACAGATGTTCTCATGGCGGTGAAAACGTTGGGAGAAGAATTAAAGGTTTAAGATGACGATGATCTCCAGTATTGTCAACCACAGTTAACTATAAGATATTAAGGCACTAATGGTCTTGGTGACAATATGTTACAGAACCAGGACCTCTACAGAAGCCAGTGGTTGAGCCATCATCGTCCTCGTCACTAAGAGTGTCGTGGAGCACCCCAGAGAAGCCCAACGGCTTCATCACCAACTATAATATTACCTGGACCTGGGAGGGGTCTATGAACCATACCATAACCCCTGACAACACCACCACCTACACCATCACCGACCTGCTTCCCTGTACCAGCCGCAGCGTCACCGTCAGGGCTGCTACAAGTAAAGGTTATGGTCCAGAGAGTGAGGCAGTGACTGGAACAACTGATAGTAAAGGTGAGTGTTTACAATGTTCCTTGTGCTAATTACTTATTGACACACATATGTACACATATATATACAAACAACATATATACACACACGAGCACAACACAGAAATACACAAACACTTACATATACACATATACACACACACACGCACACACACACACACACGCACACACACACACACACACACACACACACACACACACACACTGTTCTGTTAATAATCATGTAGATAGTCCTAATACAAACTCCAAATAAATAACTTAACCTAACCTCATGGGAGACAGTCAGTCCGTTAACCACATGAGAGAGAGACAGTCAGTCCCTAAACCACATGAGAGTGAGAGAGACAGTCTGTCCCTTAACCACATGAGAGAGAGAGAGAGAGAGAGAGAGAGAGAGAGAGAGAGAGAGAGAGAGAGAGAGTCATTTCCTTAACCACATGAGAGAGAGAGACAGTCAGTCCCTTAACCTCATGAGCAGACAGTCAGTCCCTTAACCTCATGAGAAAGAGAGAGACAGTCAATCCCTTAACCTCATGAGAGAGATAGTCAGTCCCTTAACCTCATGAGAGAGACAGTCAGTCCCTTAACTTCATGAGATTGACAGAGAGACAGTCAGTCCTTTAACGTCATGAGAGAGAGAGAGACAGTCATTCCCTTAACCTCATGAGAGAGAGAGATTGACAGTCAGTCCCTTAACCTCATGAGAGAGAGATTGACAGTCAGTCCCTTAACCTCATGAGAGAGACAGTCAGTCCCTTAACCTCATGAGAGAGAGAGACAGTCAGTCCCTTAACCTCATGAGAGAGAGAGAGAGACAGTCAGTCCCTTAATCTCATGAAAGAGAGAGAGAGAGACAGAGAGAGAGAGAGAGAGAGAGAGAGAGAGAGAGAGAGAGAGAGAGAGAGAGAGAGAGAGTCAGTCCCTTAACCACATGAGAGAGAGAGACAGTAGGTCCCTTAACCTCATGAAAGGGACAGTCAGTCCCTTAACCTCATGAGAGAGAGACAGTCAATCTCTTAACCTCATGAGAGAGAGACAGTCAGTCCTTTAACCTCATGAGACAAACAGTCAGTCCCTTAACCTCATGAGAGAGAGACAGTCAGTCCCTTAACCTCAAGAGAGAGAGAGACAGTCAGTCCCTTAACCTCATGAGAGAGATAGTCAGTCCCTTAACCTCATAAGAGAGAGACAGTCAGTCCCTTAACCTCAAGAGAGTGAGAGACAGTCAGTCCCTTAACGTTATGAGAGAGACAGTCAGTCCCTTAACCTCATGAGAGAGAGAGAGACAGTCAGTCCCTTAACCACATGAGAGAGACAGACAGTCAGTCCCTTAACCACGTGAGAGAGAGACAGTCAGTCCCTTAACCACATGAGAGAGACAGACAGTCAGTCCCTTAACCACGTGAGAGAGACAGACAGTCAGTCCCTTAACCACGTGAGAGAGAGAGACAGTCAGTCCCTTAACCTCATGAGAGAGAGAGACAGTCAGTCCCTTAACCTCATGAGAGAGAGAGACAGTCAGTCCCTTAACCTCATGAGAGAGAGAGACAGTCAGTACCTTAACCTCATGAGAAGAACAGTGAATCTTTCTAATGTTATAATAACTCTGGAACCTGACCGAGGGGCCTGGTGAGGAGCCACACAGTCTCTCTCTCTCTCTCTCTCTCTCTCTCTCTCTCTCTCTCTCTCTCTCTCTCAAAGCTTTCATCACTGTTCCTTATCCAGTCCTAGTGTGTCCTTATTATTGCTGAACCTACTATTGACTCTTATAGTAATAGTGTTTGCCATTGATCCATTAGTGACCAGAGATGTGAAAGTCAAAACCTAACCATAACACCAGATTTGTTGACAAGTACAGAGACTACTTATTTTACAACATTATTTAAGGGATCTGAAGTGTATTTATTGATTGATCAAGGTCTTGGAATTTAGGAAGTTGATAAGTGTGTGTGTGTGTGTGTGTGTGTGTGTGTGTGTGTGTGTCTGTGTGTGTGTGTGTAATAATAATAATAATAATAATAATTGACGGTTTATTGAAAAAGTTCTGCAGCCCGAAGGCTGAAAATATACATTGGACATAAATGACTTATTACATACATTGGTGGTTTAACAAAAGCCTTCATTAGAGAAAGGTGAAGGAACATACAGTGAACATATACATTATTGTAGGTGTTGAACAGCAAAAACGTAGTGTTGTAACTCCCTCCCAGATGGTGTTAGGAGGGACCTCACGTGGTGTAGTAGTTCCCTCACAGATGGTGTTATGAGGGGCCGCACGTGGTGTAGTAATTCCCTCACAGATGGTGTTATGAGGGGCCTCACGTGGTGTAGTAATTCCCTCACAGATGGTGTTATGAGGGGCCTCACGTGGTGTAGTAATTCCCTCACAGATGGTGTTATAAGGGGCCTCACGTGGTGTAGTAATTCCCTCACAGATGGTGTTATGAGGGGCCTCACGTGGTGTAGTAATTCCCTCACACATGGTGTTATGAGGGGCCTCACGTGGTGTAGTAACTCCTTCACATATGGTGTTATGAGGGGCCTCACGTGGTGTAGTAATTCCCTCACAGATGGTGTTATATGAGTGAGGTGTGGCCCCAGGCCTTCCTATCGTAGACGGATTAACACATCGCTGGTTGTTGGGTCTCACGGGCCGTTATCACTGGGTACCTGGGACCTCACTGTGTGAAGGTTAACTTGGGTATTACTGTTACTGTTGAGTTGATCTCACTGACTTAAGCACTGTTCACCACTGTTCACTTCTGTTTAACATTAGTTCCATTCCTTTCCTAAATGAAATAGTAACTTCTGGCGAGAACATGTTGATATTCCGGTGGGGAGGAGGGTTCAGGGGAGGGGGTTGGTATGGGCCAACTTAACAGTTGACCTGGCTGCTCCGAGAGGAGCGCCAGGTACGTCTTGACCCTTCTGTGGTCAAGGATGTAGTGTGTGTGTGTGTGTGTGTGTGTGTGTGTGTGGGTGTGTACGTGTGTGTGTGTGTGTGTGTGTGTGTGTGTGTGTGTGTGTGTGTGTGTAGACTTGGGCCCCCCTCCATTGTAAACACTATCACTAGTTTGTCTTTCATGTTTGAAATATTGTTGATTTTATCCTTTAATTCAGGAAATAAGAAGTAAATAATAACCAGTTGTTGTCCCTTGTAGCAGGAAAGTACACCACCTTGTGGGAGTACTTACTGTGGCGAGCACCACAACCTTGTACATGTATTGTTCCTTTGATAGACAAGAGTTATAAAGTAGGAAGATGGTGAGTGTATCATATATTGTGACCAGTGGTCCTGCCCGGGGCTCTCACTATAACACCTTCACTTAGTTGTGGGAGAAAAACATGGTCTCACCACAACACTTTAATGAAACACGTCCTCAGCTTCACACCCAAAATACTTACTAACTGTTGCTGTACGTTATCCGCCAGACCCTGATCCCTACCTCCAGAACCTTATGGCGGCCAAGGTGATGGATCAGTCCTCTCAGCTGTTCGTGAACTGGACCGCGGCACAAGGCGTCGGTAACTGTGTCGTCACCTACAGGATCACCTGGCGCCCCGTCAGTGAGGGTGATGGTAGTGGTACAAATACCACCACCTCGCTGAGCCACACCATCACCCAGCTGGAGGCCTGGACCACCTACCACGTGTGTGTGGCCGCCAGGACTAAAACAAAATACAATAAGGACACATGTACCAACACAACGACAGACGAGGACAGTGAGTAGTGGATGATGATGATGGTGATGATGGTGATGATGGTGATGATGATGATGATACTGATGGTGGTGTTGATACTGACGGTTGTGTGTTGATACTGATGGTGATGTTGATACTGACGGTTATGTTGATAGTGATGGTAATATTGATACTGATGGTGATGTTGATGGTGAAGGTGATGCTTAATGCAAGTGGGATAGTGATGCTTATAGTGAATGTTGTTGACGATGGTATTAATGCATGGTGGTGGTAGTACATGGTGGTGGTGGTGGTGGTGGTGGTGGTGGTGATGATGGTAGTACATGGTGGTGGTGGTGGTGGTGATGATGGTAGTACATGGTGGTGGTGGTGAT
The DNA here is from genome assembly GCA_958450375.1 of Homarus gammarus. Taxonomy (NCBI): domain Eukaryota; kingdom Metazoa; phylum Arthropoda; class Malacostraca; order Decapoda; family Nephropidae; genus Homarus; species Homarus gammarus. The sequence goes on along the minus strand of CAUDMG010003423.1, from coordinate 361,611 downwards.
GATGATGGTAGTACATGGTGGTGGTGGTGGTGGTGATGATGGTAGTACATGGTGGTGGTGGTGATGATGATGGTAGTACATGGTGGTGGTGGTGGTGGTGATGATGGTAGTACATGGTGGTGGTAGTACATGGTGGTGGTAGTACATGGTGGTGGTGGTGATGATGGTAATACATGGTGGTGGTGGTGGTGGTGATGATGATAGTACATGGTGGTGGTGGTGATGATGATGGTAGTACATGGTGGTGGTGGTGGTGGTGATGATGGTAGTACATGGTGGTGGTAGTACATGGTGGTGGTAGTACATGGTGGTGGTGGTGATGATGGTAGTACATGGTGGTGGTGGTGGTGGTGGTGGTGATGATGGTAGTACATGGTGGTGGTGGTGGTGGTGGTGATGATGGTAGTACATGGTGGTGGTGGTGATGATGGTAGTACATGGTGGTGGTGGTGGTGGTGATGATGGTAGTACATGGTGGTGGTGGTGGTGGTGATGATGGTAGTACATGGTGGTGGTGGTGATGATGGTAGTACATGGTGGTGGTGGGTGTGGTGATGATGGTAGTACATGGTGGTGGTGGTGGTGATGATGATGGTAGTACATGGTGGTGGTGGTGGTGGTGATGATGGTAGTACATGGTGGTGGTGGTGGTAGTACATGGTGGTGGTGGTGGTGGTGATGATGGTAGTACATGGTGGTGGTGGTGATGATGGTAGTACATGGTGGTGGTGGTGGTGGTGATAATGGTAGTACATGGTGATGATGGTGGTGGTGGTAGTACATGGTGGTGGTGGTGGTGGTGGTGATGATGGTAGTACATGGTGGTGGTGGTGATGATGGTGGTGGTGATGATGGTAGTACATGGTGGTGGTGGTGGTGGTGATGATGGTAGTACATGGTGGTGGTGGTGATGATGGTAGTACATGGTGGTGGTGGTGGTGGTGATGATGGTAGTACATGGTGGTGGTGGTGATGATGGTAGTACATGGTGGTGGTGGGTGTGGTGATGATGGTAGTACATGGTGGTGGTGGTGGTGATGATGATGGTAGTACATGGTGGTGGTGGTGGTGGTGATGATGGTAGTACATGGTGGTGGTGGTGGTAGTACATGGTGGTGGTGGTGGTGGTGATGATGGTAGTACATGGTGGTGGTGGTGATGATGGTAGTACATGGTGGTGGTGGTGGTGGTGGTGATAATGGTAGTACATGGTGATGATGGTGGTGGTGGTAGTACATGGTGGTGGTGGTGGTGGTGGTGATGATGGTAGTACATGGTGGTGGTGGTGATGATGGTAGTACATGGTGGTGGTGGTGGTGGTGATGATGGTAGTACATGGTGGTGGTGGTGGTGGTGATGATGGTAGTACATGGTGGTGGTGGTGGTGGTGATGATGGTAGTACATGGTGTTGGTGGTGTTGGTTGTGATGATGGTAGTACATGGTGTTGGTGGTGTTGGTGGTGATGATGGTAGTACATGGTGGTGGTGGTGATGATGGTAGTACATGGTGTTGGTGGTGGTGGTGGTGATGATGGTAGTACATGGTGGTAGTCAGGAATGGGTTAATTAATTAACTTAATCGTTAACTTTTACAAGTTCACAATTAAGTTAAATTAACTTAGCTTAACTAGTTAACTTTTGAAATAACAGTTTAACGTAACTTAACTTAATCGAAAATTTGGCAAATTAATTGATTAACTTCGATTAATTATCAATTAGAAAATATAAAAAATTATATATAACACACGAGCCCCGGTGAGAGTCCACACTGTTGACCTTCCTGTACAGTACACCAGACTGCCTCACTGTTCACGTATTCAAACTACAGTATTTATTGACGCTTCTGGAAAACATTTACACGATATCAAGTTATTTAATCCACGTGAAAATTACCCTAAGTTAATTTGACAAAGACTGGTTAACTTACTCGAACAATCTTCATTAGTAAATGTTTAAAAATTCAAGTTAACTTAATTGGAAAAAAATAAAAATTAACTCCACTAATTAAATTTGAAACTTAATAATCGCCCCATGCCACTGGTAGTGATGGTGGTAGTACTTGGTGGTGGTAATGGTGGTAGTACGTGGTGGTGGTAATGGTGGTAGTACTTGGTGGTGGCAATGGTGGTAGTACATGGTGGTGGTAATGGTGGTAGCACATGGTGGAGGTAATGGTGGGAGTACTTGGTGGTGGTAATGGTGGTAGTACTTGGTTGAGGTAATGGTGGTAGTACTTGGTGGTGGTAATGGTGGTGATGGCGGTGGTAATGGTGGTAGTACATGGTGGTGGTAATGGTTGTAGTACATGGTGGAGGTAATGGTGGTAGTACATGATGGTGATAAAGTGTGCACATGGTGGTGGTGATGGTGGCAGTACATGGTGGTAATAATGGTGGTGGTAATGGTGGTAGTACATGGTGGTGATAATGATGGTGATGGTGGTGGTAATGGTGGTAGTACATGGTGGTAGTACATGCTGGTAGTACATGGTGGTGATAATGGTGGTGAAGGTGGTGGTAATGTTGGTAGTACATGGTGGTGATAATGATGGTGATGATGGTGGTGGTAATGGTGGTAGTACATGGTGGTAGTACATGGTGGTGGTAATGGTGGTGATGGCGGTGGTAATGGTGGTAGTACATGGTGGTGGTAATGGTGGTGGTAATGGTGGTAGTACATGGTGGTAGTACATGGTGGTGGTAATGGTGGTAATGGCGGTGGCAATGGTGGTAGTACATGGTGGTGGTAATGGTGGTGATGGCAGTGGTAATGGTGGTAGTACATGGTGGTGGTAATTGTGGTGGTAATGGTGGTAGTACATGGTGGTAGTACATGGTGCTGGTAATGGTGGTAGTACATGGTGGTGGTGATGGTAGTTGTACATGGTGGTAATAATGGTGGTTGATGGAGGCAGTACATGGTGGTGGTAATGGTGGTGATGGTGGTGGTAAAGGTGGTAGTACATGGTGGTGATAATGGTGGTGATGGTGGTGGTAATTGTGGTAGTACATGGTGGTAGTACATGGTAGTATATGGTGGTGGTGATGGTGGCAGAACATGGTGGTGGTAATGGTAGTACATGGTGGTGGTGATGGTGGCAGTACATTAGGGGGCAGGGAAAAAACACTTTTATTTGAGTTGCAGGCTGCACTTTTCAGGCATCGTTTGTATGGCTGTAACAAACACCTGTGCAAAAGTTCATGCCATTTCATGCATACTTACCCTGCCGCATCGCGAACGACTTTTTGTCAACTTTTAGTGTATACCAAAAATTAGGTGTCATTTAATGTTTTCCAGGATAATGATAAATTTTACATGGGTGACATCGATTTAATTCACATGTTATCTTGCAGGTACACCGTATAGAAAATCATTACAAGTTCATATTGAAATTCTTTTTTGTGCGGAACCTTGGCATCATTTTCCTAGACAATAATCTTTGCCTAATATATCCATCTCTCGATTCGTATCCCGTCACTTCAGTGCAAGCTTCAGTCATCACTTTTATGCCTCTCTCGACCGCCTGAGTGCTGTTTGGCCACTTGGGCACCACTAATGGTGTCTCAAGAATGTCATTAACCTGTAGATTTGACAGAGAAGCAATGTAAGGAGGTTCAGTCTTGAGTTCATTCCTCCAGTTAATCATGGAATGATAGTTTTTTGCTTGCCACTTTAGTTTCGGAGTCACCACCTTTCTCATGTTGACTACAGGAGGCACATCCTCATTCCCATCTCCATCTTTACCCTCCTCATCAGTATAGTTTAACAAATTCTCGTCAACAGCAGCATCAGAATCTTCCTCCTCCTCTTCAGATCTGCCAGTGCATTCTTCCTTTTGCTGATTCTCCTCTCTAATTTTTCTTATCATTGAGACAGCTTTTTCTCTAACAGTCATGTCCTCATCTGCACACATACCAAGAAGAAGTTGATCTGTGTGGGCGAAGTGTGCATTTCTCTGGACAGCCTTCTTCACTATCGTCTCCTCCTCACTATTCAGGTGTTTCATATATAGCAGGGACTGGAATACGTTCCTTGAGCCGTGTGTTACGTAAGGGTGTATCTTGATGTAAAACCACATTGGAGCACTGAACTTTATTATTGTAATGACAATTCTTTTCAACTCATGGCTGAGTCTTGATGTTGCTACATACAGCCTGAGGATTCTACTTCATAAGGTGTTCCACCTTGACACACAGGGAGGACCTGGCTCAATAGCAGCCAAGTCATCTTCAACAACACCTGTGATAACTCCTTTACAAATCCTATACAGGTATTTCTGATCCCAGGACAGATCTTTCTCCACTTCATCATTAAACACAGGGAAATCAGGGAAACTGACTGGCTGGAAGGCGACAACTGGAAGCTCAGACAAAGACTCCTTGATCTGCTTTCCAATGGGACCACGCCAATGCTCAGGACCACTTGGTTTACCATCATAGTGATAAAAAACTGCGCGGAAAGGCAGCTCATTTCCGTGAAGCTGACATATGAAATAATGGAGTGGGTGACCAAGTAACATTTCAAGATGATGAATGACTCCATTTTCTGATCCTACATTTACATTGGTTCCATCACAACCAACACACACAATGGGCTGCTGGGTTAGATTTTTCTCCACCAGAAACTCGTGAATAGTTTTGGCAATCTGCTTTCCGTGTCCAGTCTTGGGAGTCACATGTGTGAGATATTCATTGCCAGGCTCAACCATGAGGACATAATGATCTTTCACCATCATCCTCGAACTCCATTTCTCGGTCTTCTCATTCTTTATCATCACACGAGAGGCGGTCTTCTTACCATCATTGAGAAATGAAATGAGAAAAGGCTGATAATCAATATAGACATAGCACCATACTCATCTGCAACAAGACAACTTAAATGAAATAAGAGATATGAAAAAAAAAGTTGATAAACACTGAACAGAACATTGCACCGCCACAGAGGCTGTTTGGCTAGTACTGTAGGTAAATTTAAAAATTTCAGTAGAAAATACGGCAGACTAAACCTCGACATATCAGCTTCAAATTTGGCATGGAGTCTTAGATATGTATAAGGAACAATGCCTGAAGAGTGCAGCTTTGAGCAAAATTTCACTGCCCCCTACAGTACATGGTGCTGGTAATGGTAGTACATGGTAGTATATGGTGGTATTACATGGTGGTGATGGTGGTAGTACATGGTGGTGGTAATGGTAGTACATGGTAGTATATGGTGGTAGTACATGGTGGTGGTAATGTTTGTACATGGTGGTGGTAATGGTAGTACATGGTGGCGGTAATAGTGGTAGTACATGGTGGTGGTGATGGTGGCAGTACATGGTGCTGGTAATGGTAGTACATGGTAGTATATGGTGGTGGTGATGGTGGCAGTACATGGTGCTGGTGATGGTTGTACATGGTTGTGGTAATGTTTGTCCATGGTGGTGGTGATGGTGGCAGTACATGGTGGTGGTAATGGTAGTACATGGTAGTATTTGGTGGTAGTACATGGTAGTAGGGGAGTGTTTAGTTACTACCTGCTGTACCACTATAGAAGGGATCAGTGTGAGAGTGGGTCCCACAGGCAGTGTGGAGCAACACACTGAACACTTAGCTGTCGGTGTACAAGGTAACAGTATTGTTCTCTACAGCCGTTCACTTCCCCCAAGTAATATATCCATCCTACAGGCTCGGCCGCGTCTTGTAGCCACTCGGCCTCTGCGATACATTACTTGTACTGTAGTGTATATTTGTGTGTTTTTCCGGAAGTTGAAATATTATACCAGATGACCGGACGTGACCAACTCCAATAAAACATCAGAGAAACAAAACATTACTAAAATAATGGTAATATTTCACTTAGCTCTCTCGCGCACCTACTGTGAGTTAGATCAGTTCTCTATACAAGATAAATTCTTTACCTCGAGAAAACTGCAGACCAATAACAAGACGTTTTATTTTCATATTTTAGTTTTCGTCATTTTCCTCCCATAAGTGTAGGGCGAGTAATCGTTTTATCCGCTGTCACATTTCCATTTGATCTGTTGTAAACACACAGACGCTTAACGACTCGTTACAATGTATCATTAACCCAAGATGAACCATCTAAATCTAACTAACCTAACCTAACTTAAATTAGCCACAATTAAAGATATCGTTTCATCGTTAGGTTGGGTTAGGTTATCTCAGGTTAGTTTCGATAGGTTAGTTTAGCTCGTGTTAACTTGGATGAAAGATTTAGAATAAGAGTCACAGGAAGCGTTTGGTCAACAGCAGGTTAAAATGGCGGTGGATTGACGTGCGGATACACATTTGTTATCTATACAAATAAATTATTGAAGTATACAAATGAGTTATGGTGAGTAGGCCATGGTAGCGAGTCACTCTACAGTACTTGTAGAAATTGAATTATTTCACACTTATGGGAACCACAAAAAGTCATTAATCACAATATTTCATCTCCAGGGTAAAGAACATATAATATAGTACAGTAAATATTACTTTGTTATGTAAAATATTAAAGCAAGCGCTGTGGTATGTTCTATATGTGAAGACGAACAGTAAGGAAAGAAGGTATACAACCTGTCGTCTAAATTTATCAGATATACATGTAGAGTTACGTTATATACATGTTATGAATGATGTATAGTTTAAACAGTCCTGTAACAGTGTCGTGTAGTCATAGTACACTATAACGTCACTGTCACCTCAGGGTTGGCGCGTCGACCACACAGTCACCATGGTGAGACGTACTGTACGTGCACTTGTGTGAATACTCGTGTGTATGCTTGTGTCTGTGTGTTTTTTGTGTGTAACTTTACAAGGAAAAGTGTGTTTGTGTGTATGTGTGCATCTAAATGAAGAACTGTGTGTGTGTACCTGTATGATTATTTGTAAGTATTCTTGTACCGATATAAATAACTGTAGTGTACGTGAACGAGCAGCTGTGTGTGTGTGTGTGTGTGTGTGCGCGAGACAGTAGGCCTGGGTGTGTCCAGCTCATAGTAGTGTGCTAGACGGAGCACTCAGTAAAAGGTCTGGTCATGTCTGATATATTTATCATAAAACACAAGTTCCATACAGATGTGTCACTATCATGAGAGAACACTGGTCTTAACTCCTCCAAAACTCCTTCAACAGTCACTGTAAAAACTACAAAATAAGATAAACTGAGCATTACGATGTTTACCGTCTAAACCATGTCGATGAAATATACTTCAGCAGAGAAAGTTGAGAGAATGAAGAAAACTGTTGATGGTATTAAGAGAAGGTGTTCAGTCCTGGTCAGGATGCTTGGAGGCTCAACAGCTGAAGTTAAACAAATAAGCGGCTTTGCCTCCAGGGTTCACACTTATAAAATAATGGTATTACTTATCCCTGTAAGTACACAGAGGACTATATTAAACTAAGGACTTTATCATATTATTATTAACGAAAGTTTAATGTAATTTTGTCCTCCAGCCCCGGGACCTCCAGCCATCACCCGGATACAATCTACAACTTCAGACTCATTACTGGTAGTGTGGGAGCCCCCAGAGAAACCCAGAGGCATAATAACAAACTACAATGTTACCTGGAACACGTCGGTCGTGGCCGGTGCCACTGGAAACATCACCCAGTACAATATCACCAGCCTGGAGGCGTGTACCCTCTACAATATCACTGTCAAGGCCGCCACTATCAAAGGTTATGGTGACTGTGTTGACGCCAATGGTACTACAGGTTCTAAGCGTGAGTATAACACGAATGAACTCATATATTTTTTTTCATTTGTATATCACCAGTTTATACCTTCATACACCAAGTGTTTTTATCCTGCATGCGTTTGTGTATAATAATAATAATAATATTAATAATAATAATAATATTAATAATAATAATAATAATAATAATAATAATAATAATAATAATAATAATAATAATAATAATAATAATAATAATAATAATAATAAAAATAATAATAATAATAATAATAACAACAACAACAACAACAACAAAACAACAACAACAACAACAAAACAACAACAACAACAACAACAACAACAACAACAACACCCAAGGTGGCTGGTGGCTTTAGCAGGAATGGTGCAGAAACTGTCCCAAACTAATAGATGGGGAAGGATAGTTTTCAGAGGGAGTCAGTGTACTGAGTGCCTCTTAATAGGTGGATTTTAGTAGCAGTACAACACTGTCGTTCAGGGATTTTTCAATTGAGTTTATCACGTTAGTATCAGTCGCAGATTGCTCATAGATTACTGCACTGTTTTCTTGGTGGGAGGAGGAATGGAGTTGTGGGAGGTGGCTGGCTCTCTCGAGAGGGTAGGTCAAAAGCTGTCGAAGTCTTTAAACTGCCAGGGGAACATATGAGCACGGGGGTGGAGGAGACTGCAGTGGGAGAGGGTAAACAAAGTGAAAGGTTACAGGGAAATAGTGCTAAGAATTATAACAAAACTAAATCAGACAGGGAGTTAAAGCCTAAACCCGACAAAGAGAGGATTCATTAGAAAACATAAGAAACATAAGAAAATAGGGAGTCTGCAATAGGCCGGTTGGCCTGTGCATGGCAGCTACTGTCGAGAGTTACTACCACTCTCTATCATCCATGAATCTATCTAGCCTCCTTTTGAAACTTTCTAGAGTTCCCGCACTTACTACAAAGTTGCTAAGCTTGTTCCACTCGTCCACCATCCTATTTGTGAACCAGTTTCTTCCTATCTCCCTCCTAAACCTAAACTTATCCAACTTGAATCCGTTGCTCCGAGTCCTATCCTGCTCGGATATTATAAGAACTTTATCTATATCCCCTTTATTGATTCCTTTCACCCACTTAAATACTTCTATCATATCTCCCCGCACTCTTCGTCTTTTTAGGGAATGCAAGTTAAGTTTCTTTAACCTATCCTGATATGGAAGGTTTCTAAGTCCCTGAATCATTTTTGTCATTCTTTGCTGCACCGACTCTAGTGAATTTATATCCATTCTATAATAGGGGCACCAGAACTGAACCGCATAATCGAGGTGCGGCCTGACTAGCGCAAGATATAGTTGCAATAAGGCCTCTGCACTCTTGCTACTTACACTTCTAGATATAAAACCCAATACTCTGTTTGCCTTATTTCGAACATTAACGCACTGTTTTCTAGGCCGTAGGTCCGGGCTTACAAGTACCCCGAGGTCTCTTTCACAAGTCGACTGCTCTAGGTTGATGTTGTTAAGGCTGTATACATTATCAGTATTTGTTCTTCCAATATTAAGTACGCTGCACTTGCTGGTGTTGAATTTCATTTGCCATTTTTCAGACCACCCCTGCAGTTTATTTTCATTTGCCATTTTTCAGACCATCCCTGCAGTTTATCAAGGGAGGCTAAGTCAAACACCAAGGGATTCTTCCAAATGCATCATACTAAAACACGAGACAAGACTGGACCAATACAGTCAGATACCGGCGAGCTAACTGATAACGATGGAGAAATGAGCAATAATCTGAATGGGCATTTTTTAACAGTTTTCACCACCGAAAATTTAAACATGATACCCGAGGCACCGATTATATACAGATAGTGAAAAAAATAGATTAAGCGAGATAGTAGTGACTAGTAACGAAGTTAGTAAGCAAATAGAAAAACTAAAGCCCAATAAGCCACCAGGCCCCGATGAGATATTTGCCAGAATGTTAAAGGAATGTAAGAAAGAACTTAGTATATGCCCTTAGCAAATTTGTTTAACATGTCCTTAAAAACGGGTGTAGTACCAGAATCCTGGAGGATAGAGAATGTAATACCGATTTTTAAGAAGGGGGATAGATCACTATTCTCTAACTACCGTCTAATCAGTTTAATATCAATTGTAGGTAAATTACTGGAAGCAATAATTTCAAACTCTATTCAAAATCACCTGGAGAAGCACAAGTTGATCAATGATTCCCAATTTGGCTTCACAAGCAGACGTTCATGTCTATAACTAAGCCATTATCATTCTTTTCATCAGTTTTTGAATCAGTGGACGACGGGCACGACTATGTGGTATATCTTGACTTTAGCAAAGCCTTCGACAGAGTCCTCCACGAAAGACTAATAAGAAAAGTGGAGGCTCATGGCATTGGAGGAGATATTCTAAAATGGATTAGGGCGTGGTTACAGGACAGGAAACAGCGAGTGAGCGTTAACGACTCTAAATCCGATTGGAGTAACGTCATTATTGGAGTACCCTAAGGCTCGGTACTTGGACATAGATATCGGCGTAGACATCAACATAGATAAATATGCTGATGACACTAAAATAGGGCGTGTAATTAAATCTGACGAGGACTCGCCAAACGACAGGAAGACCTAAACAAATTTTTCGAATGGTCTGAAAAATGGTAGATGAAATTCAATGAAGACAAATGCAAAGTACTTAGCATAGGATGTGTAAACAAAGAAACCAGATATCAGATGAACAACGATGTTATAAAGAAATCCGACTGTGAGTAAGATTTAGGAGTAATGATAAGTAGGAATCTTAAGCCAAGTAAACAATTTGTGTTTGCTAGAAACAAGGCTAACAAAGTACTTGGGTTCATACAAAGGAGTGTTAGTTACAAGACTAGGGAGGTTATCCTAAAACTATATCTTGCGCTTGTGAGACCTCACTTGGATTATGCAGTTCAATTCTGGTGACCGTACTACAGAATGGATATAGAATCCCCAGAAAGAATTCAGAGGAGAATGACAAGACAAATCCCGGACATTAGGAACCTTGAGTACAGAGATAGGTTAAAGCATCTTAATTTGCACTCCGTCGAGAGACGTAGAGTGAGGGGCGATATGATAGAGGTGTATAAATGGAAGTCAGGGCTGAACAAAGGTGACATTAAAAAGGTACTCAAACTATCCAATCAGGAGCGAACTCGTAACAATGGTTTTAAATTAGACAAATTTACATTTAGGCGCGATATAGGTAAACATTGGTTTGGAAACAGAGTGGAACAAGTTACCAAACATCATGATTAACTCGAATACGCTGGAAAGCTTCAAACGTAGGTTAGATGGATGTTCTTATGACAGGCTGACTCTTGCTGCCACAGGAGCACTAGAATAATACTCTACATCTTCACCCCTTGATGGTTTCATGGTCAGTAGTGTGTGTGTGTGTGATGGTAACTACAAGGTTTATTATTGAACACGAGGTAAGCGTCAGGCGTTTCATATAAAAGTCTATTATAAACAATACAGTATTATATAGATATAGTGAATAATTTCCTTCGGTAGATACTCATTTGTTTGTTTATGTGACGCCATTTGTTGTATTGTAACGGATATAAACAAATAACAATATTCAGTACTTAGTCCTAAGACCACCACCTCACCCACCAACTGAACGCTGGTACTGTACCATGCATATCTCTATTGATCTTAAGGTGAATACAGAAGATGTTAATTAACTAAGTTTAACAAGGCTGGTGACAGATGCTGTTTTGTTTATCAGAAGAAAAACAAACAACGATCGCCATCTGCTCCCCTGGGTTACACGGAAGGGTTTCATGGTCAGATTATCCTTAGTTATCACTATATAAATATGTTGAGTCCACAGTGCAGTACTATCAAGAAGTTTAATTTATGAACTGATGGTATACAGGAATAGAATGCGTTTTTTAATGGGAACTTTTACATGTGGGTTTTTGTGCATGCATGTTTCTGGCCATAGGTACATGACTTGCTGATGATTGTTAAACTCTTAACCATTATTCCTCAGCTAAGGTAGTAACTCGTGACCATTGTTCCTCAGCTAAGGTAGTAACTCGTGACCATTGTTCCTCAGCTAAGGTAGTAACTCGTGACCATTGTTCCTCAGCTAAGGTAGTAACTCGTGACCATTGTTCCTCAGCTAAGGTAGTAACTCGTGACTAATGTTCCTCAGGTAAGGTAGTAACTCGTGACCATTGTTCCTCAGCTAAGGTAGTAGCTCGTGACCATTGTTCCTCAGCTAAGGTAGTAACTCGTGACCAATGTTCCTCAGCTAAGTTAGTTACTTATGTCACGGCCACTACAGAATAATCCCCCTCATTAGTCAGACTTACATCCTGAAATAGCAGCTTTGGTTAACAAACCAGAATCATGTAGACAATCATTTCCTCCCTGACTTTAAATTCACTAGAGTCGGTGCAGCGAAGAATGACAAAAATGATTCCGGGACTTAGAAACCTTCCATATCAGGATAGGTTAAAGAAACTTAACTTGCATTTACTAGAAAGACGAAGAGTGCGAGGAGTTATGATAGAAGTATTTAAGTGGGTGAAAGGAATCAATAAAGGGGATGTAGATAAAGTTCTTATAATGTCCGAGCAGGAGAGGACTCGGAGCAACGGATTCAAGTTGGATAAGTTTAGGTTTAGGAGGAAGGTAGGAAGAAACTGGTTCACAAATAGGGTGGTGGACGAGTGGAACAAGCTTAGCAACTATGTAGTAAGTGCGGGAACTCTGGAAAGTTTCAAAAGGAGGCTAGATAGATTCATGGATGATAGAGAGTGGTAGTAACTCTCGACAGGAGCTGCCATGCACAGACCAACCGGCCTATTGCAGACTCCTTATTTTTTTATGTTCTAAAATGGATGAAACAAGATAACAATCACTTTCCTGGTCTCACATCCACACCCTGTATTTGCCCATGGAGAAATGCAGCTCCTCAACATAAACAATCAATATATCTTTTAGAATTAGAATATTAATTCAAAACTTCTTTATATAAGTACATAATATTATATTACAGAGTATTAGGAGTTACATAGAACCAATATAATTAACATCCAATACAAACAATAAACTAATCATTGCAAAGTACATATACCTTTCATGTCTCTTCCTTTCATAGACAACTGCTCTTGCAACAGAGACTCATACAAAATGAATACATTACATATCTTAATATTATGTAAGTATATAGTCATATGTAACACTCGTGACCATTGTTCCTCAGCTCCAGAGGCAACACAGAAGGTCAGCTGTAACCTGCCCACTTCCCCTCACGACCTGACCGTCACATGGTCGAGTATCACGTCAAGTTGTCCAGTACTGAGGTATACAGTAAACTACACTGGCCACGTGCTGTGGTCACACGACAACACACACGGCTCACGAGACACAGACCCAGACACCATATATGTGGACTTGAGGAACTTAACACCGTGGACGGCTTACAACGTGTGTGTAGCTGGAGTGATTGTCAACAACATTGTTGGTGCCTGGAACTGTTGCCAAGCCACTACCCCGGAGTCAGGTGAGAATCTTGGTGTTACTGGTGACACAACATCACTACTACCCCGGAGTCAGGTGAGAGTCTTGGTGTTACTGGTGACACAACATGACTACCACTACCCCGGAGTCAGGTGAGAGTCTTGGTGTTACTGGTGACACAACATGACTACCACCCTGGAGTCAGGTGAGAGTCTTGGTGTTACTGGTGACACAACATCACTACTACCCCGGAGTCAGGTGAGAGTCTTGGTGTTACTGGTGACACAACATGACTACCACTACCCCGGAGTCAGGTGAGAGTCTTGGTGTTACTGGTGACACAACATCACTACCACCCTGGAGTCAGGTGAGAGTCTTGGTGTTACTGGTGACACAACATGACTACCACTACCCCGGAGTCAGGTGAGAATCTTGGTGTTACTGGTGACACAGCATCACCACTACCCCGGAGTCAGGTGAGAGTCTTGGTGTTACTGGTGACACAACATGACTACCACTACCCTGGAGTCAGGTGAGAGTCTTGGTGTTACTGGTGACACAACATGACTACCACTACCCTGGAGTCAGGTGAGAATCTTGGTGTTACTGGTGACACAACATCACTACTACCCTGGAGTCAGGTGAGAATCTTGGTGTTACTGGTGACACAACATCACTACTACCCTGGAGTCAGGTGAGAATCTTGGTGTTACTGGTGACACAACATCACTACTACCCTGGAGTCAGGTGAGAATCTTGGTGTTACTGGTGACACAACATCACTACTACCCTGGAGTCAGCTTATAAGACAATAGCTTTAAGTGTTTGAGTGTTAGAACTTTAACAAATAAACAAAATCAATATCAAAATAAACTTGTCAGTTTACCGTCATGTGTAAAACATTATATGAAGGCCACATATCGTATTCATTCTCTGTTATAAGAGTTAAAACTAAAATATTTATTGTGTTGATAAATTAATAAGATGTTTGGCAGGATCCGAGAAAATAACTTGTGTTTCTTCACTAAATGTTTGAGTTTTATTGAGGAGTAAACTTTACCTTGGCAGCACCAGGGCCGCCAGCCTCCCTTAACCTAACAGACAAGAGCAGCAGCAGCGTCAAGGTGTGTTGGGATGAACCCGTCCAGCTGAACGGTGAGCTGACCCTCTACCAGCTGATCTGGGGAGCCAACAACAAGAGCCTATCCCACAACCTGACCTCCTACACCATCTCTGGCCTCCAGTCCAACTCACTATACAATGTTACACTACAGGTACAATGTTACAGTGTTACTCTACAGGTACAACGTTACAGTGTTACTCTACAGTTACAATGTTGCAGTGTTACTCTACAGGTACAATGTTACAGTGTTACTCTACAGGTACAATGTTACAGTGTTACTCTACAGGTACAATGTTACAGTGTTACTCTACTGGTACAATGTTACAGTGTTACTCTACAGGTACAATGTTACAGTGTTACTCTACAGGTACAATGTTAGTGTTACTCTACAGGTACAATGTTACAGTGTTACTCTACAAGTACAACTTTACAGTGTTACTCTACAGGTACAATGTTACAGTGTTACTCTACAAGTACAACTTTACAGTGTTACTCTACAGGTACAATGTTACAGTGTTACTCTACAAGTACAACTTTACAGTGTTACTCTACAGGTACAATGTTACAGTGTTACTCTACAGGAACAACGTTGCAGTGTTACTCTACAGGTACAATGTTACAGTGTTACTCTATAGGTATAATATTACAGGGTTACTCTACAGGTACAATGTTACAGTGTTACTCTACAGGTACAATGTTACAGTGTTACTCTACAGGTACAATATTCGTGTTACTCTACAGGTACAATGTTACAGTGTTACTCTATAGGTATAATATTACAGTGCTACTCTATAGGTACAATGTCACAGTGTTTATCTACAGGTACAATGTTACAGTGTTACTCTGCAGGTATAATGTTAGTGTTACTCTACAGGTACAATGTTACAGTGTTACTCTACAGGTATAATGTTAGTGTTACTCTACAGGTACAATGTTACAGTGTTACTCTACAGGCACACTGTTACAGTGTTACTCTACAAGTACAATGTTACAGTGATACTCTATAGGTACAATGTTAGTGTTACTTTACAGGCAAAATGTTACTTTGTTACTCTTCAAGTGCAATATTATTTTGTCAATTTACAACAGTGATGTAATCCGAGACCTGAGGGATGAGGCCGAAAATTGCCTTTTGAGACCGTAAAAAGTCGAGACCGAGACCAATCGTAATTTTAGCATCTAGTATTCATAACCGTTTACATAAGCCGAGTTTTTAGAATAATTTGTGAGGAAAAAAAAAAGATCGAGTCTCGGTTCATGCAGGTATAAGAATTTAGAATACTTGACGATGAGAAACCCAGGGTTATTTACTGATGATTAAGTACTGTAATGCTCCATGGAAAGGGTTAGGTTAGGTACAGGTTGACAGGAGTTGACGCGTAATAAGACAATTTGTTCACTGAAGGAGTAGTATCAGTACAGAGGCAAGAGCACGGGGCAGACGTGTGCTCTGTGTGACCAGACTGGTAAGACTGCCGGGTGAGCCGCCAGACCTAGTACCTACCCGTGTTGATATGATTTACTACCCTGATGGTAGTTTGGGTGGCGCGTTTGTTTATCAGGTGTTGCACAATATTTCAATTCAAAGTAATGGTAACAGCACATACATATATATATATACTGTATATATATCTCATTCGTCCATGTAACACGCGGACTTCCTTGTACAAATAATACCTCACTAGTTGGGAATCGAACCCTGGACCTCTACGTGCGAACAGGGATCGCTACCACCGCGCCACAAGGACAACAGAAGCATTCCTTGGTTTTGTTTTATTCCACACAAGGCCTGTTCAACGTGCTTGTTAAGCGCCGTGAACTTCCGGTGCTGATTGCCTGTGCCTAGATTTGCTTTTGATGTCCTTGTGGCGTGGTGGTAGCGATCCCTGCTCACACTTAAAGGTCCAGGGTTTGATTCCCTCACTAGTTATGTGGATCCACATGTATATATTTTATACATATGGGTCCACATAACTTATACAACATACTAGGCCTTATACATATACCCCCCTGTACACCTACAGTAGGTAACTGAACAATACTCTGTCAGTAATATTATATTGATAAGATTATTAGTCATTATGTCTAAAATCATGCGGTTCAATAGACAATATCCTCAATAATGAGAACAGAGATTCTGAAAACCTTTGGCACTAACTCCCGTATTATTAAACTTAAACATCATCTTCCCTTGAAGAGGGTCGTCGTGTTACAACCCGAGTTTTAAGCTAAATGAGTCCTGAGGGACACCGCAGTACTGTACTTAACAGAGCGGTGTGGCGGTAAAATTAACTAATTCCAATTTTATAAATTAATTTTATTGGAGCTAAATCTGCTTTATTCTCATGTAACTTCTCTTGAACTCATCAAACCTAACCTAACCTTAGCTATGTTATCATAAGGTAATCAGCCAGGATGAACACCAGACCCTACACTGTTATACTTATTCTCTGAAAACATCATTGCTCTGAACATTATTAATACCCGTGAAGATATAATAATAAATGTGATGACAGTTTTTATTCTTTATGTCTCAGTACCACACTGTCGCGTTCTTGTCATTTTTGGTTCTCACATTCACCTTCAGGCGGGGACGGCGGCAGGTGTTGGACCACCTGTATGGGACGTGGTGACCACAGACAAGGGCGTCAATGTTGGAGGCATCGTGGCGGGTGTGGTGGTGGGCGTCCTGTTGTTGGCTCTCATTGTCGCTGCTGTCGTCTTCAGGGACAGACTGAAGGACAAGATGAAGAAAAGAGCAACACCCACGTAATGTTTCTCGTGTTTGTGTTCTTACACCAGAAACAACTCGTAGTTTTCTCTCCTCCATCGACTCTCTTACGGAGCGTAACGGAGTGATATATCAGAGATTGTGATGTGGTGTTAAACATAGGTGGTTACAACATTAGCTAAATGTTTATGATTTATTGTATTTATTAAGACACAACATCCTTTTTACAGGAACCAAATCCAGTGCAACCTAACCTAACCTAACCTAACCTAACCTAACCTAACCTAACCTAATTGGAGTATGTTTCTGTAAGTAAGTCAGGCTTCAGGGGCTCTTGAGCGTGTATTTATATTAAAAAATACTTCTCATTTACAAAACGGCTCTGAAGCAAAGTAAATTACAGTACAGCATCCCGGCTCCTCCACAACACAGAGCCAGCACAAACACCTCAAACTGAACGTTGTCATGTGTACAGATTTAGTCCCGGATTAACTTACATTATAGACCGTTAATAATTATAACTCGCTGTTTACAGGAATCTCGTGTAATGGTTCAGAGAAAATACTCCACCAGAGTATATTTTGGG
This sequence comes from Homarus gammarus, assembly GCA_958450375.1. Lineage (NCBI taxonomy): Eukaryota > Metazoa > Arthropoda > Malacostraca > Decapoda > Nephropidae > Homarus > Homarus gammarus. Next base: position 343,981 of record CAUDMG010003423.1, on the reverse strand, counting down.
GAGTCATCACTCGTTCATTTCAAGCGTCAGGTTGTTGAGTCTAAACCCTTGTATTGCTTCAGTAGCGAGTGTCCTGCTAGCCTGGCCTACGACTCCTGTCTCTTTTGGTTCATGAACCGCTTCTTGAGGCTTGATTGACTCCGGTTCATTATTTATTTATTTATTTATTTAATTATACATTTTTCACATACCAAATAATATGGTGAGAAAGACTAAAGGAGTGTGGAGGTCACAGACACGAAACTACTGTATTGTTCCTGCAGGTCACCCCCGCCGGAGTTGCCTATGACATCTCGTCCGCCGAGTGTCGTCGTCAGCACCGAAGTGAAGAAGAATGAGCTGCACGAATATATCGAGGTAGGTCTTGTGTCTGGGCTATGACTGTGAGACCTAGTGAAAGCCTTTGGTTAATGATGACATTTTTATATTTCAGTACAGTATTTTATTGTATTTTGTAGGGGGTGCCTCGATAAGCCGGGATTTGGGATAATTCGGCAAGGCCAGGATCCCGTGTGTGCCGAGTTATCGAGGTTTATTGTCTGTATAATATCCTATAAATTAATATATATTATGAGCTCATGTATGAAATCTTGTAAGGTTGCTGACAAAGACTAACACAAAGAAGTGAGTACCTACACACCCTGGCTCCCTGCTACCTATTACACCCCCAAACCACCCTTCCAGATTCTCTCAGGGCTCACCCACCTACACAGGTTTCCAGCCAGCTCACCTGCCCTCCTAATTAGTTTCACAGTCATCCCACCTACCTACTTTGGCTATCTGGCATCCCATGTCTCCACAGACTCTCTGCTAGTTCACCCACCCACCCAACCTTCTTACCAACCCACCTATCAAAGCACCCCTCCACCTTGTGAACCTCTGGTCACACACTGAAGATCATGTAGAAAACACTTAATGTACCAATATTATGCTGTCTACCTACTCAGTACCTGGAGGGGGACACCCATCGTGCCCTCGATGCAGAGTTAGCGCAAATTGACGAACAGAGTCCCAGCTTCCCACACTTCCATGCCAGAAAGGACTTTAATAAACCCAAGAACCGCTTCCAAAATATTTATCCATGTGAGTAGTTTGGATATCCTCCTTCATCCCAGCTTTAGTATTTTGATTCTTGTTTGTTTTTCTGTCTGTAAATGTGTATGTCTGTCTGTCCTTCTGTCTATGGGCGTATGTGTATCTCTTTGCTTATGGATGTTTGCGTATTTTTCTTCCTAGCTATGGTCGTGTGCGTATATGTCTCACTCTGTCTGTGGGAGTGTCTCTGTTCTTGCTTTGTTTGTTTCTTCTTTGGTCTCTGTACCTGCGGTGAAAGTGCAAACTCTTTAAAAGAACGGAGACTCGGCGATGGGTGAAGGTTAGACTATTATATTTCCTCCAGTAGTGAGATTCTGTATCACATCATTGTCTCATTTTATTCTATTAATATTATCAGTTACGTGTTTCCATGTCATTATAAATTACAGTAAATCTTAACATGGAAAAACTGTAAGTACTTGTAAGATTGTACCATCGTACGATATGTTTTCCCATGTTGAGTTGGGGGCTGGTCTTTGGCAGCGCCCCGTTGCCAGTCTCCAGCTGACGCTGTTAGAATAAAGTCTATAAAGAACGTGGTCTATGACTCCAACCTCTCACATGGCGCACAGTGAGTAGGATATGTCGGGGCCCGACACGCCATCACAGCCCTGACAAGAACGCTGACATGGCCCCTACACGTCCACGATTCTCGACGCCCTCAAGGGGACGCCAGGGCTTCTCTACACCGGCCGGGAACACCACGCGCGCCCAGCAGCAGGCCATGAGTGCATTGATGGCTCAGATGGCGTCTCTAGGTGCTGGCGGTGGTCATGCTTCTATGCCGGTCATGAAGCCCTCAGCAGCTCTCGCTCCAGAGAAGTGTGAGGCAGAAATGCCAGCAGCTGCGTTTAGGACATGGAGGCGGTCCATGGAGTCATGGGTGCTGTTGAACGGGTGGCCACAACTGGTGGCCACACTCCACATTCGCCTGAACTGCGTCCCCGCACTCCAAAGGGTGATTGACTCAAGATACCCCAGCGGTCAGTGGGAGCAGCTCTCGCCCAAAGAAGCCCTGGACACCATCAGTGGAATGGTTCTTCAATCTTCAAACCAAGCTGTGAAATGGAACGAGTTTTTCAACAGCAAACAAGGTGAAGAGGAGCCCATGAAAAGGTATTTTCAACGATGCTTCTCAGAGGCAGTGGAGTGTGAATTTAAATGTCCCACCTGTGATAACGACCTCTCTGAGTACATGCTATTACGTAAAGTTATGGTGGGCTTGAGTAACCCAGTGTTGAAAAGGGAAATTTTCCAGGGGTACTCTAGTTATAATAGTGTTGAAGTGCTTAGAAACAAATGCATGTTATTTGAGGCAGCAGTGAGAGATGCTGGTGTATTGTGTCGTACGTCTGGCCAGGCAGTGGTGGGAACAGCCGGGGAGGCAGTGGCGGTTGGTGACGACGTCACCGGTGAGTCTGAGGTAGCTGCCGCCCGACCTCGACACCCCAGTCGCGTGCACTGTGGTAACTGCGGCGTGTCACATGCCTCTGGTAAAAGTAACTGCCCTGCAAGTGGGGCTACATGTCGCAATTGCTGTAAGGTTGGTCACTTCAAAAGGTGTTGTAGGAGTAAGTCAGCCCTAAGTGCTCCTGTGGATGTGTCAGGCGCTGTTACAGTGGCAACAGCCCAGCTATCCCGCCACCCCAGGTTACAAGTGTTCGTGTCCCAGGCCGGGGGCAATTCCCCCGCCACCCCTGTGCTGGCTGTAGCCGACACGGGTGCTATGGTGTGTGTGGCAGGCGCATCCCTGCTCCGGGACATCGGTTTGTGTCCGGGGCAACTTCGGGCCCGTAATGGCTTAAGGGACGTGGCGAACAAACAGCTCAAGTGTCTGGGGTCCGCCCCCTGCCGCCTCCGTGTGGACGAGGGGTCCACCGTCCAGGAGGTCTACTTCGTGCAGACAGCCAAGGCCCTCTATCTGTCATTGGAGGCCTGCAAGTGCCTCAACTTGGTGCCTGTCGACTTCCCGCTCCATAGACGTGCTGTGGCTGCCGTGGGCGATGGAGGGGAGCGGCACACTGCCGACGATCTACCTCCGAACCGTTTACCTGAGAGCAGCCGTTTCCCGCCGAGGCCAGTTGAGATACCCTTGCCTCCTTTGGAGGAGAATGTGGCCAGGCTGGAGGCATGGCTACTCACGCACTTCTCGTCTACCGCATTCAACACCAGCAGGTCCCCACTGCCAGTCATGACTGGTCCCCCTCACCGTATCCACCTGACGCCCGGCACGACCCCCTACGCCTGTCACACACCCGCTTCCGTTCCGAAACACTGGGAAGCGGAAGTGAAGGCCCAGTTGGAGGAGGATGTCAGGAGAGGAGTCATCCAGCCAGTGCCTGCTGGTGAGGCTACGGAGTGGTGCGCCAGGATGGTCGTGGTGGCCAAGAAAAACGGTCAGCCCAGGCGCACTGTGGACTTCCAACGCCTCAATGCAAGCTGTCTGAGGGAGACGCACCACACACCTGCACCATTCGACATGGTGTCTGGGGTGCCAGTGCACTCGTTCAAAACCGTCGCCGACGCCTTTTGGGGATTTCATCAAGTGGAGTTGGAGGAGGAGAGTAGACGCCTGACCACATTCATCACGCCGTGGGGACGTTTTCGATACTGCAGGACGCCCATGGGACATTGCTCAGCGTCAGATGCTTACACCAAGAGGTTTGACGACGCTATTCAGGATGTGCCTCGCAAGTACAAGTGCGTGGATGACACTCTCCTCTATGACTCCAGTGTGAAGGGGGCGTTCTGGCACACTTACGATTTTCTGGAGACCTGCGCTCGCACAGGTATCACGTTGAAACCAGAAAAGTTCTTGTTCTGCAGGAGAGAAGCTGAGTTTGTGGGTTTCCTCCTGGGGTGGGACCTGTACCAGCCCACTGCCCAACGTCTGTCAGCCATCAAGGACTTCCCCATGCCGGATCAGCCATCAATCACTGACATCAGGTCCTGGCATGGCCTGGTTAATCAGTTGGCTCCCTTCCTTGCCACTGCACCTGTGATGGAGCCCTTCCGTGAGCTCCTCAAGAAGCCAGTGGGCAAGCAGGTGTATTGGGACGACCAGCTGCGGCTCAAGTTTCGCCAGGCCCAGGACACCATCTGTCAGTTGGCCAGAGACGGCTTGGTGTACTACGACAAATCCAGGCCTACGGCAGCTGTCACTGATTGGAGCAGGGAGGGCATCGGCTTCGTCGTCCTGCAACAATACTGTGCCTGTGCCTCTCCAGAGACGCCCTTCTGCTGCAGAGGAGGGTGGCGGTTGGCTCTGTGTGGTAGCCGTCATCTGAGCACGGCCGAGGCCGGTTATGCTGCAGTAGAAGGGGAGGCCCTGGCTGTGGTGTGGTGCCTGCGCAAGGCCAGGCTGTTCCTCCTTGGCTGCCCGAACCTCATTCTGGTGACGGACCACCGCCCCTTAGTTGGCTTGCTAGGGGACAGAGCCTTCACGGATGTGGCGAATCCGCGCCTGTTCAGGCTCAAGGAGAAGACCCTGCAGTACCGATTCACGGTCAAATACTTGCCAGGGAAGCGGAACTGTGCAGCTGACGCTCTATCCCGCTTCCCCTCCCTCAGGGCGGCGCCTGATGCGGAGGACATGGACCAAGAGGAGGACCTGTGCGCTGCAGTGTGTGCAGTCACAATCGCAGCACTGGATCAGGATGGGTGCATCACTATGGACGAAGACACAGTATGCAAAGCGGCGGCGGACGACCCAGTGTACCAGATTCTAGTGTCGAGGGTGCTGGCGGGCGACTGGCACCCCCACAAGTCGCAGGAGGTGGCCTGTCTGCGCCCGTACTTCTCGGTGAGGGACAGGTTGGCTGTGGTCAGGGGTTTGGTCACCTACACCTTTGACCAGGGCTGCGTGCGCCTTGTCATCCCGGACTCCCTCCGCCACCGGGTCGCCGTTAACCTGCATGTGGGGCACCAGGGCCTCGACTCAATGCTCAGGCGGGCCCGGCAGTCTGTCTATTGGCCTGGCATGGAGGGTGACCTGCAGTATCATCGGTCCCGGTGTGCTGCTTGCGAGACCCACGCCCCTTCCCAGCCTCCGGAGTCGTTGGTTCTGACCCCAGCGCCAGACTATCCCTTTCAACAAGTGGTGGCCGATTTGTTCCACCTGCAGGGCCACACGTACCTAGCATATGCTGACCGACTGACAGGTTGGCTGGAGATCGCCCACTTCCCCAACGAGGCCACCTCTGGAAAAATCATCGCCAGTCTGCGGGCCTACTTCACGAGGTGGGGGGTACCTGAGCAGATCTCCACAGATGGAGGTACCAACCTTGCCAGCCGTGAGATGACAGATTTCCTCAAGTCATGGGGGGTCGAGGTGCGCCTCTCGTCGGCCCACTTCCCCCAGTCCAATGGCAGGGCAGAGGCTGGGGTCAAGGCTGCCAAGAGGCTCCTCAGGGATAACACTGGGCCCGGGGGTAGCCTGGACTGCGATAGGACATCCCAGGCCCTCCTCCAGTACCTGAACACGCCTCTGCGGGGGATGAACAAGTCGCCCGCCCAACTTGCCACCGGCCGCCAGCTCCGTGACGGCGTTCCCGTGGCCAGACAGCACTATAAGGTGGACCAGCACTGGCGGCGGGCACTTCGTATGAGGGAGGTGCGCTTGGCCGAAACACAGGATGGGGTCCTGTCGCGGAGGGAGGTATCCCGCCAGCTGGCTCCCCTAGTCGTGGGCACGCAGGTGCGTGTGCAGGACGCAGCTACCAAGCTCTGGGACAGGACAGGCATAGTGGTGGAAGCCCGCCCTCACAGGCAGTATGCCGTCAGGTTGGGTGGCAGTGGCAGGGTGTCCATCCGCAACAGACGCCACCTGCGAAACGGCTCCACACCTGTGCCTACTACTCCGGTGGTGCACCAAGCTGTGCCTCCTGGCCCCCCTTCTGCTGTGCCCTCCATACCCGCGCCCTCGGCCCCTCCACAGTCGAGCGCGGCCAGGCCCAGGAGAGGCCGTAGGCCTTCGGGCTGGTTGACGGACTACGTGGTGTAGTGTATGTGATGTAAAATCAGTTTAGAGGTTTTTTTTGTTTTTTTTGTTTTGTTTTTTTCCTTTGTTTGACTCGTTTTTCCTGCATTATTGTTGTTTTTATGAATGCATTGTTTTCCTTTTGTTAGTTCAAATGTGCATTGTCATTTCCTTTTAACTTGGGGGGGAGATGTAAGATTGTACCATCGTACGATATGTTTTCCCATGTTGAGTTGGGGGCTGGTATTTGGCAGCGCCCCGTTGCCAGTCTCCAGCTGACGCTGTTAGAATAAAGTCTGTAAAGAACGTGGTCTATGACTCCAACCTCTCACAGTACTGTATTTTGATTGTATTTGTGTCGCTATTCTATATAATTTCTGTGTATAATTTTGTCTCAGTATTTTATATATTAGTTACATGTTTTGTGTTTTTGGTGGGGGTCATTATTCTGCTTAATTAAAGAAGATAATTGTTGTCTTATTAATCTACATAAACTATTTTTTTCATAGTGTGTGTGTAAGAAGATGATGATTACTGAATAAAACATTGAAAATTAAGATAGTGTGTTCAGTAGTGATGCTTAGAGACTATGTAGAGATCTTGTAGATATATTGTAGAGACCCTGTAGAGATGTAGAGACCTTGTAGAGACATTGTAGAGACCCTATAGAGATGCAGAGACCTTGCGAGTAAAAGTTACAAGGTACAAATTGAACAAATATGGTTAACCAAGAACTTGTCGAAAGCTGCGTTAGTGAAGCATATAAGGGAGTGGGAGCTGACTGTGTGGCCCAAGGATAAATATTTTTGGTGAGTCAACCAATCGGTAAATTTTCCCTCTATTTGGCATAAACTCCAGTTGTCTTTTAAAGCTTATTCTGCGACTATCAATATCTAGTTTAATATATGTATATTTATAAAAAGCACTAATGTATGGACAAACAGGGTCATGTATATTTGGTGCCGTTTCGACAGTACTCTTGTCATGTGTGAATATTAGTTTGTAACACTAATATGAACACTCATTCATCATCACACACTGTATCCAGGAACTGTACCTCTATAAACCTTAAATTATTGATGACAAGCGTAATTACCACTCTAGTAAACATGCTTAAAGACTTAAGTTGTTAAAGCGTAGTAATAAATTATAACATTATCCTGGACATCCAACAGTCGACCACGCGAGGGTGAAGCTGTCTCCCATACCCGGCGTGGAGGGCTCTGAGTACATCAACGCCAGCTACGTCCTGGTAAGCCAAACCTGGTACTACTGTCACGATCCCAGAGGTTTAGTCATAAGTGATCATTACTCTCAGTTTAATTCCCATTATCATTTTACAGTTACCAAGTCAAGAAATAAACCCTGAAACTACTATACATAAAATTAAACAGAAAAAAAACATTAAAGCTGCCCTAACATATACATATATTTAGTTATGTAGAATATATTGTGTTGTACAGCGATTTTTATATGTCCCACTGCTGCTACCATTGTATAGCGACAACGGTCAGTATCACACAGTTATGCCACTGTTTTTATCAGTATATCGCGGCATTAACTGGTATTACCAATTTACTGTCACTAAGGATATCACACCAGCAGTTATCAGTATCGTGATCTATATTATATAATCATTTGAATATACTACTTTAGGCTTTGTTATCCAGACAAGGTAATGTAGGCAATGGTTTGGGCAGTAGGCGATTGGTATGTTTTGGTAGCACCGGCACAACAGGGGTAGATCTTACGTTATTTTACCTAACTCAAACAAAAAAAGTTTATCAGTTTAAGAAATTCCTTGTCAGTAAAGATGGAATTAAATGAATACTCAGATTAAATACACGTAATTATTAATCCAAATTATTTAATACGAAAATCAATTACACAAGGAACATATATAAAATTCAAATTTTTCACCACAAACGTATGAGACAAATTCTTTTCTAATTCTTATTAATATGCAAAAAAATAATAACAATAATAATACACACACTATATGTTGTCTGTGTGCGTGTGTGTGTGTGTGTGTGTGTGTTTGTTTGTGTGTGTGTGTGTGTGTGTGTGTGTGTGTGTTGTTTAAGCATTTCCACATTTTTGAAGATAGAGAACTGAAATTATGTAATAAGATATGAATATCCTAGGAGATGGCCATGAAATATTGAATATATCCTAACCCCCCCACCCCCCTACCCCACGACCACCAGTGAATCGGTCCACAGTTTTGTAGATAAAATAGCTGAAATTTGGTAGGGAGGTGCGGGTTTTTATTACTGACGCAGTTGTCTCCTCTTCCCCTAACAGGACATACACGAGAGACCTTACTTCATCGCCACCCAGGGCCCCAAGCTGAACACCGTGAAGGACTTCTGGAGGATGGTGATGGAACAGCGAGTGTACACCATCATCATGCTCTCCAACGTCAGGGAGAAGGGCAGGGTGAGTGAGTGTACAGGGTGAGTATGTGAGTGTACAGGGTGAGTATGTGAGTGTACAGGGTGAGTGAGCGTACAGGGTGAGTATGTGAGTGTACAGGGTGAGTATGTGAGTGTACAGGGTGAGTGAGCGTACAGGGTGAGTATGTGAGTGTACAGGGTGAGTATGTGAGTGTACAGGGTGAGTGAGCGTACAGGGTGAGTATGTGAGTGTACAGGGTGAGTATGTGAGTGTGCAGAGTGAGTATGTGAGTGTACAGGGTGAGTATGTGAGTGTACAGGGTGAGTATGTGAGTGTACAGGGTGAGTATGTGAGTGTACAGGGTGAGTATGTGAGTGTACAGGGTGAGTATGTGAGTGTACAGGGTGAGTATGTGAGTGTACAGGGTGAGTATGTGAGTGTGCAGAGTGAGTATGTGAGTGTACAGGGTGAGTATGTGAGTGTGCAGAGTGAGTATGTGAGTGTACAGGGTGAGTATGTGAGTGTACAGGGTGAGTATGTGAGTGTGCAGAGTGAGTATGTGAGTGTACAGGGTGAGTATGTGAGTGTACAGGGTGAGTATGTGAGTGTACAGGGTGAGTATGTGAGTGTACAGGGTGAGTACGTGAGTGTACAGGGTGAGTATGTGAGTGTACAGCACCAGTCAATAGCTCAGATAACTGCACAGTGTGAGGAGGTGCACATGATGAGGAGGTGCACGGGGGGGGGGAGGTGCACGGGGGGGGGGAGGTGCACGGGGGGGAGGAGGTGCACGGGGGGGGGGATGCACGGAGTTTTATTACAACACTAAAACCTGATTTGTAAGGACAGAAATAGCTGAACAAACTACATCGCTGATCAATGATGGTACAGTACTTCAGCAAGCCTCGAGAATACTGAACATCCAAGTGACGATCACCACCACATGTTAAGTGACGATAAGCTAGAAGTAATAACTCGTCTCTTATGTACAGTACAGTATGTTGAGGTTGTTCTGTACTGTTGGTACGGGTGTAAATTTCAATTGCGAAAGAATGTATCTTGGGCGTCTGTTGGCAGGAGTTTGAACTATAGTAAGTCAATAGTGAGGAAAGTCTATTGAACGGAGGATCTTCTAGGATACTTATCACTTGGATCCTTCGGCAGGAGAAATGTGCCCAATACTGGCCCAGATCTAATGAAACTTGCATCAACATTGGCAGCTACATCATCCGCAACCACAGGGAGGAGAGGCAAGAACTGTACTCCATCAGGTACCTGGAGGTGGCGGCGGTTAGTGTTTACGTCTGTACTGTTATTATTTACTCTTCCTACTTGCATACTTTAAATATTAATCAATGTAAACAAAACAACAGCTGGAACAGTTTCTATCAGCCATCATTATCTTCATAAAGTGTCTTAAGAAATTAACATTGAGTCAGGATATATTAACTTATGGCCTCAGTCTTGACGGCACCTCACACAACACAGGGTGAGCAGAAGAGGATGGTAAAGCAGTACCACTTCACCGCCTGGCCAGACTTCAGAGCTCCAAAACACGTCACTGACCTCCTCGACTTCATGGTTGATATCCGCTCCACTATGCCGACCAATGGTGACCACCTCCTAGTACACTGTAGGTAAGGGGCCGCGCTAAACACCTTCGACATATACAACAACACATTACAACACAACACAACACAATATACCACAACACAACACAATATACCACAACACAACACAATATACCACAATACATAACATTATACGACAGCACAACACAATATACCACAATATACCACAACACATCACAACACAATATACCACAACGCAACACAAAATATACCTCAACACAACACAATGTACCTCAACACAACACAATATACCACAACACAACACAATCTACCACAACACAACACAATATACCTCAACACAACACAATCTACCACAACACAACACAATATACCTCAACACAGCACAATATACAACAAAACACAGCACAATATACCACAACACAACACAATATACCACAATATACCACAACACATCACAACACAATATACCACAACGCAACACAATATACCTCAACACAACACAATCTACCTCAACACAACACAATATACCACAACACAACACAAAATACCTCAACACAACACAATATAACACAATACAACACAATATATCACACCTATATCACATCCCTCAACACAGTTTCACACTCGACAGTCCCAGTACAAAAAGAATTGCAAATTTCTATGTCTCAGTGCTAGTGTAAAGGCCATTCTTATCTGTGTCTCAGCGCTGGTGTAAAGGCCATTCCTATCTGTGTCTCAGCGCTGGTGTGGGACGGACAGGGACGTTTATTGGACTGTGGAACCTAATAGACGAGGCTGACGCAGACACGACAACCGAGTACGTCAACATCAAGCAGACAGTGATGAAGATGAGAGAACGACGACCCATTATGGTCCAGTCCACGGTGAGTGTGTGTAGCTGACAATAAAGGGGTCAGTTAATCCCCCCTCTCAAACAGCAGGGGCGGTGTACACAAAACTTATAAGGGCCTTGATAGTTGTGTTAGTTAAAAGACCTCGGGAGCACTTTTAAGTCCCGTAATAGTCGTCTGTTAGTTGATACCCTGGCGACCCACCAGCAACATCAGCGGCGGCAACACATTTATCGGGAAAGGAGAGATATATTTAATGAATAGTGATTCTGAACTCATCTTGCGATATCGACTGGACTGGACAGGTATCATGGCAGTGACTGGTTTAGTGAGGGAGACACTACAGAGTAGAGCTGGGAGGAATAGGGCTCTAACCCCAGAGATGAAAGTGGCCATAACCTTGCGTTGTTTAGCGACTGGAAGAATGAATGCGACTGTGTATCAGTGATGATTTTGGAACCGCTCAGCCAACTACCATGCGGAACTATAACTCAGACACTGAATGCACTAACTGAACAAAACATTTGTTGTCAATTTGTGAAGTTCCCACTCACTCAAAGAGAAATTCAAAGAAAGCAAGCTGAATTAATTAATTGAAATTGGTGGGTTTCCCAGTGTTGTGGGGCGATTGATGGCACACACATAAAAGTTGTGGTTCCTTGTGTAAATGAACATTTATATGTTAACAGGAAACGCTACCATAGCATAAATGTACAAGTAGTGTTTGATGCTACAAACAAAATAATGGACACTGTGGCAAGGTGGCCCTGTTCAGTGCATGATGCACGAATTATTTTTTTTTTTTTTGAGGAAAGTCTTGAAGCGGCCATTCAATGTTAACTTTTTTTTTCTTCACTTGCATCCACCAATAATAATAAAGTCTGGTCTGCTGTCCAGATGGGCTTCCTTTTCTTTCGTGGGTTGAGGCTTCCATGTCCGTGATGTTCCTCTTGTCCGCTCCTTTAATAACATGTTCGTTTACATGCTGCACGGCAAGGTTAAGCCACCGATCACTATCCTTGGTTAATAAATCCTCCTTCAAACGGCGTAGATTAGATTTTTTTTGATGATCAAGATGTAAATAATGAAATTAATCTTCATGATTTTAATGAGGTTATTCAGCTATCTGTAGCGCTGTTTAGCGATACTTAACAAACAACTGTTTGTGAGGTAAAAGTTTGCTAGTTAAGCTTAGTAAATAACTTTAAATTTTACTGCTGGCTAACAGAACTACAGTATTAAGTCATTAGCAGAAAAGTTTTGGGTATACCGGCCAGTTGCAGGTCTTTAATTTTTCATTGACTTATTTTCACGTATCATACTTTGTAGATTGTATGTGTGTTATTGTTATTGTTCTCTCTCTCTCTCTCTCTCTCTCTTTCTGTAACTAATAAACACAGAAGATAACTCTCACATCTCTTCCCCTACAGGAACAGTTCTTGTACCTGACTAAATGCATCGCGGCGTACTTAGAAGCACCTCACCTGTGGGCCAAACAACAAGAAGGTGTGTGTGTGTGTGTGTGTGTGTGTGTGTGTGTGCGTGTGTTGGTTATTGCACTCCAATTCTCTTTCTCCCTTGTCATTTTAAACACCATTTCTATATATTCCCCTCCCCCTCCCTCCCCTCCCCCCCCCCTTTACCCCCCTCCCCGTCCACTACCTCCATCCTTCCCTTCCTTCTCTCCCTCCTTCCCTTCCTTCTCTCCCTCCTTCCCTTCCTTCTCTCCCTCCTGCGCTCCTTCTCTGTTGAGGTGACTGTGTCCTAGTAAGAGAGGATGAAAGATGATGTTTTGATAAATATATAGATGGTTTCGTACATACATACATACATACATGCATACATACATACATACATGGAAAGAGAAGTGCTCCACATGTATGTTTTGATGGTATGGAGTGCGGTGGTTGAGTGTATACAGTGCTAACCCACTGTCCTTTGAGTAGGGATTCTCAACCTATAGATCCCTGGCACTATGGTCGGAAAGCAGGGCCTTAGAGTCACTTAATCCATGGTCGGGGGTGCCACTCCTAGTCCACCCTGCTGTAAATGGGTGCCACACTGCCTCCTTATCAGACAATTCTATCCCCCATTATATTGCATTGTTTACTCTCATTGTTTACACTACTGCCATTGTTTACTTTACTACCATTGTTTACACTACTGCCACTGCTTACTCTACAGCCATTGTTTACAAGGCTGTCACTGTTTACATTACTGTCATTGTTTACACTACTGCAATTTCTACTTTATAGCCATTGTTTGCACTACAGCCATTATTTATACTACAATCATTGTTTACATTACTGTCATTGTTTACACTATAGCCATTGTTTGCACTACAGCCATTGTTTATACTATAGTCGTTGTTTACATTACTGAGATGGTTGTACTTCTCCCTCAGACGACAACCACATCTACGACAACGGTGCCTTCGAGGACAACGACGACCCTATCTATGTTAATACTTAGAGCTAATACTACTCCTTACTCCAAGTGTTACCGCCTACTACAAGATCCACCACTGACTACAAGAGGTACTGAGAGAGTGGTGGCTTTTGTAGTGAGTGTTAGCTCTCATTACAAGAGCTTCCACTCACTACAAGACCTGCCATTCACTCCAAGGCCAACCACAGGAGATATGAAAAATTTCTTTCTCGTATGCAAATGTGTTCAAGTTTCACCTAATGTAAGCAGTCAACGGAAATGAACCAAGTTAGCTGTGTGTCTTCAGAAAAAACTCTCTTGACAGAAGCTACGAGTCAGTCTACAGGCAGGCGTTAAAGTTAACCTAAAGCAGGAGAGTCTGTACGTCTGTGTTGACCGTAGTTACTCTTACAACAAGTTATTTCGACTCATTGATAAGCAGAGGTGTGATTATTTCCAGACACTCAAGAATAAGTGGGCATAATCCACCCAAGCCTTAATCAATGTGTTTCTTTAATTATAAATGGGCTTTTGTCCATTCAGGTTTATGAATACTAAATCCTCACTCACTGACTCACAAGCTGACAGGCGGATTCACTCACTGACTAAATAATTTTCTTTTTCACCAGCCCGAACGAACGTGAACAGCTAATGATCAATTAGTAACCACTTTTGTAACAGTTAAAACAATTCTGCTTCACTTAAAAAACTGTCTCATCATGTCTTCACTTAATACCACAGATTTAAGTGACCTAGGTATTTCTGACTCACTTACATGTTTATTATTCACCCTACTTAACATCAGTGTTTGTATATGTGAATCGTAGGGAGTATTATTGCAAGGTTTACTCTCTAGGTGGTAACACTTGCTTATCTGTCTTCTTGATATGAAAGAAAACCTATAGTAGGTCACAATTTTAACTTCTTGACACTTTCTCTAGTTATAAACATAAAACTAGTATTCTATTCGATATGTAAATTCGTTGGTGATATTATTTACTCAAACCATAGCATTAAGAGGGTGGAAATTAACAGTGGTGCTACAGATTTCATGTATATTGAAATAGTGAGACTAGTCCATGTTGATCAATGTACAGCACTCCGTTCTGAATGATGTTTACTACGGTGTTGTGTGTTTTACTTCGGGCTCCCTGTCATGTCCTACATCACCAGTGTTATTTCACTACTGGCTGAGGTTCTCACACACGTAGACCCTCCAGGCCTTCTTTGGGAGACAAAATCGTCGAACTCAAGAAGAACTGATGGATAGGGAAGGTTAATGAGAGAACTGTGGAGAGGTGAGGACTTCTTTCGCCTGTGGATTAATACAGCCAGATAATAATAATGATGGTGGTGGTCCACCCTGAACCACATCCACACCCTGCAGAAGTACGAGAGTGTGAGGGAGACTAGGCCAAGATGTATAGTCACATTACTCATGATGAATAAAGCGGTTTCTATTGGATGAGTCGATAATATGAACCCATTCCGAGATGCGACTGTCTGTGTGATATATAATTATTAAGTTACCTCATTGCTAGGACGATGGAAACTGGACCTCCAGGGTAAAGTGTTTCAGTAAAATCGTTATACAAGATTACCATTGGTATGTATATAGACAATGCAGTTATACAGTTCAGCATGTGTATAGACAACGCAGGTATACAGTATAACATAGACCGTGCTGGTATACAACGATAGCAAACAGTATAGTAATTCGAGTTAGGATAATCGACCAAATCATCAGACTCTTAATCTAAAGATTCATTGGTCCCCTTCGTAGTCTAGTAACCTAGTTTAGCCTCACACGAATTTTGGAACATTGAACCTTCGAAGAAACGAACCTGCTGAAAAATGAACCTTCGGACCAATGAATCATCATAACATAAGCCACTTAGTCTCATTGTGTGTTGTCTCCTGAGGAATGACTCTTAGGTCCTGTTTCCATCTTCCTTGACAGTTTTACTCGCGGTGCTGTTCACTTGTGCTCTGGGGATGTTCTTTGTGATAATATTTAGTTGTAAAAATGTTAGAGTACTGTACCTTGTGAAGATGATTATTATTGTTAGAATTACTGTTAATTGAACAATATACCTGTATGTTCGGCTTTGTAATTAAATAAAACACTATTTAAAAAACATTTAAGTATTCTCCTGTAGTATACACCATTAGTTCTTAAATACTGCACAGTAGTTGGTCGTTGTCTGATCATATAATGTGTTGTACTACTTCGAGAAGTTGTGACATTAAGTCAAAGTCTTACAACCCTCTGAGATGAACCACTAAATCACTTATAGGATCTTTATTTATGCTGACAGATGAAATTATTCTAAGTTGTCATATATATATATATATATATATATATATATATATATATATATATATATATATATATATATATATATATATATATATATATATATATATGCTGATAACCACAAGGAAAGAAGAAAACACGAAGTTCCCAAGCGCTTTCGTGTAATTCACATCTTCAGGGGTGAGTACAGACTAGAGAAAGTAATACAAATCAAGGTGTATATATATACAGAGGAGGGTGAGACCAGGTCCACAATGGTCAGGTATTAGGTAGTGACCCTACTAATCTTTAAATAGCACACAACGGTTGGTGTGTGTGTGTGTGTATATATAAATATACTGAATATATTTCATTTAGTCCATATAGCACACGGACTTCAACATATAATCAACGACCTCACCGCCAGGACTCGAACCCTCGACCTGTTGGATTCGGTAAAATGCTACTGACATCCACATAAGCAGCACGGGCAGTTCCCAATGAGAACTTCACGGCGCCATCAGCTCGATGAACAGGCTTTGTGTGAAATATCACATAGTCTAGAACTGCTTTTAGTGCTCTTGTGGTATGGTAGGTAGCATTCCCTGGTCCAATGCATTAGGTCCAGGGTTCGAGTCCTGGCCGGTGAGGTCGTTGATTATATATATATATATATATATATATATATTATTGTTTTTAATATTAACGTGTTCATATTATGTACAAATGAATAGATTCACACCAAACCTCACTTCACCTCACCTTCTTTAGGTATAAGTTGTGTATCTTATGATGATAAACGACAATTTAAACAGCAGATTTTGATATACAAGATTTAATTTTCTAGAACACGAAGGATAGGGTGCTGGAACAAGTAATATAATGATCTTAATACATACATACATACAGATATACATACATACATACATATATACATACATACATATATTTTACAGTCAAACGTTTCAACTAGAACAATTATAGACGTTCCTCAGAGTTGCTTCCTGTTATGTTTCTTAAGGAGACGTAAGTCAAGACCAATTTCCCCAGAAAAACAATAATATAATATTTACAGTTAATAAAGGAAATCTTCCGCTACAGAGTTCAACAGTTTTATCACTTCACCCTTCACTTTTAGTCTACTGCTCTGTCTGTTACGTTTCTCTTCAGCACCATCATGTACAGTACAGGTTCAACAACTGCAGGAGGTCAGGTCTTCTCATAACACATTAAAAGTTGATCCCCATATGCATAAGAGGTCGTTAGGGTCAGTGTTGTTAACTTAGGAACACTCACTACCGAGACAACAGCAGTCGCAGTGTTTATTTTGACATCCATGTGACCCCACCTTGTAGATACTTGTGTACCTGTTTACAGCTGGGTGAGTTGAGAGAGCACGGGATCGATCCATGGGACAGATGGCGAGCGATTTATCCACTCGACCACCGCACTTCAGTATCACAGCAGCTCCCGATAAATAATAACATCCCTTTATTATATATTGGTGTTTATAAGAGAAGTAAAATATTTTGTCTGGAATATATTAGAGCAGGACGATCATTGTAGTTTTGGTTACTAGTGTAAATATTGAATTCATCCTCGTCATGTAGGCGTAGTCGTCGTCCTCGTCAGTCCAGGTACCTATAGAAGTGGTCGTCGTCCTCGTTAGTCCCGGTACATGTAGACGTGGTCGTCGTCCTCGTCAGTGCAGGTACATGTAAACGTGATCGTCGTCCTCGTCACTCCAGATACATGTAGACGTGGTCGTCGTCCTCGTCAGTCCAAGTGCATGTAGACGTGGTCGTTGTCCTCGTCATCGCCACAGTCGGTGTTTACATAGACGTGATCAGCAGCTGGGAACACCAGGGAAAAAATATTAAAGTTCTAACTTAAACACCACGAACTACCTACTATACAGTGTATGTTTAGAGTACCAGCTTATATATATATATATATATATATATATATATATATATATATATATATATATATATATATATATATATATATATATATATATTGTGCTACGAACCACGCCATCTATTGTCCTGATCTACCTACCCAGCACCACGAGCAACGCCATCTAGGGACGAAACACGAGTATGACTAGTCTTAGTTACCACTCCCGGGTTTCCCTTCTCCATATCCTGGTTGTTGCGTCATCTCCTACAAGTCTTCTTCATCAGCTCCAGTTCGATGAGAGTTCAGTTCGCTCTGGGAAGTGACCACAGGATCACCTATCCTGGAAACCTACGGCACAGTGACTACCTACCGTCTTCTACAATACTCAGCCTTACTCGTCAGCCATCTCAGCTCCGCACTTAAGTATTTGTAATCTTATATTGCCTCCCACCTCCACCTTGCTTCAAATTATTGTATGTTGTATAAATATTTATATACTGTTAATGTTTAGGTTAAGTATGGTTAAGGGTAAATTGTAGAAAGCTGAATATTTTGTTAAGGAATTTATGGTACTTTATTATACACAACAAAAACTCGCATCGTTTGTCTACCCTTTTATAGTCCGATTGTCTTTGTTTTTATATTGTTGTTGCCTGTTGGGATCTGGGTAGACTTTTAACTATATTCTAAATCCCCCAACTCGTAACAAATGGCAACCGTGACAGGCTACAACATTAAGTGCCATATTCCTTCCCCCCTTGTTACTCATTGTTAATTATTCCTCCCAGTGACTTCTGTTCACAATTGCTTTATGGTGGTTTAAAGCTTCCTTCATATGTGTGTGCATATATTGGTATTATCGTACAGTAAGAGTGACAGACGTAGGATATTAGGTTCCAAGTGTCATTAGGCTTACCTGTTATTACACGTGGCAGTCGTGTAGTAAGTCTTATCGAGTGTTGGGAAGAATCCAGATCTGTTTAATGCCGTACCCTCGCTCCAGAGTAGGCTGTTCCATAGTCACTAGTTTAGGGTGAAGTGATATCTTGGGATGCCCCTCTCTACCAGGACCCCAAATTTATAAAGCCTCAATTATTGTTCTTCTCATTATCTCATTCGGGGTCAATAATTCAAGTAGCTAAGGGTTGTTAATCCGGATCTTTATATAAAATGCCGTAATACGCCCTTCCTGTTTCAAGTATCTAAGGGTTGTTAATGCGGATCCTTATATTAATGCCGTAATACGCCCTTGCTGTTTACTCAAGGGTTGTTAATCCGGATCTTTATATTAATGCCGTAATACGCCCTTCCTGTTTCAAGTATCTAATGGTTGTTAATCCGGATCTTAATATTAATGCCGTAATACGCCCTTCCTGTTTCAAGTATCTAAGGGCTGTTAATCCGGATCTTTATATAAAATGCCGTAATACGCCCTTCCTGTTTCAAGTATCTAAGGGTTGTTAGTGTGGATCCTTATATTAATGCCGTAATACGCCCTTCCTGTTTACTCAAGGGTTGTTAATCCGGATCTTTATATTAATGCCGTAATACGCCCTTCATGTTTCAAGTATCTAAGGGTTGTTAATCCGGATCTTTATATTAATGCCGTAATACGCCCTTCCTGTTTCAAGTATCTAATGGTTGTTAATCCGGATCTTTATATTAATGCCGTAATACGCCCTTCCTGTTTCAAGTATCTAAGGGCTGTTAATCCGGATCTTTATATAAAATGCCGTAATACGCCCTTCCTGTTTCAAGTATCTAAGGGTTGTTAATGCGGATCCTTATATTAATGCCGTAATACGCCCTTCCTGTTTACTCAAGGGTTGTTAATCCGGATCTTTATATTAATGCCGTAATACGCCCTTCCTGTTTCAAGTATCTAAGGGTTGTTAATCCGGATCTTTATATTAATGCCGTAATACGCCCTTCCTGTTTCAAGTATCTAAGGGCTGTTAATCCGGATCTTAATATTAATGCCGTAATACGCCCTTCCTGTTTCAAGTATTTAAGGGTTGTTAATCCGGATACTTATATTAATGCCGTAATACGCCCTTCCTGTTTACTCAAGGGTTGTTAATCCGGATCTTTATATTAATGCCGTAATAAGCCCTTCCTGTTTCAAGTATCTAATGGTTGTTAATCCGGATCTTTATATTAATGCCGTAATACGCCCTTCCTGTTTACTCAAGGGTTGTTAATCCGGATCTTTATATTAATGCCGTAATACGCCCTTCCTGTTTCAAGTATCTAAGGGTTGTTAATCCGGATCTTAATATTAATGCCGTAATATGCCCTTCCTGTTTCAAGTATCTAAGGGTTGTTAATCCGGATCCTTATATTAATGCCGTAATAAGCCCTTCATGTTTCATGTATCTAAGGGTTGTTAATCTGGATCCTTATATTAATGCCGTAATACGCCCTTCCTGTTTACTCAAGGGTTGTTAATCCGGATCTTTATATTAATGCCGTAATACGCCCTTCCTGTTTACTCAAGGGTTGTTAATCCGGATCTTTATATTAATGCCGTAATACGCCCTTCCTGTTTCAAGTATCTAAGGGTTGTTAATCCGGATCTTAATATTAATGCCGTAATACGCCCTTCATGTTTCAAGTATCTAAGGGTTGTTAATCCGGATCCTTATATTAATGCCGTAATAAGCCCTTCATGTTTCATGTATCTAAGGGTTGTTAATCTGGATCCTTATATTAATGCCGTAATACGCCCTTCCTGTTTACTCAAGGGTTGTTAATCCGGATCTTTATATTAATGCCGTAATACGCCCTTCCTGTTTCAAGTATCTAAGGGTTGTTAATCCGGATCTTAATATTAATGCCGTAATACGCCCTTCCTCTTTCAAGTATCTAAGGGCTGTTAATCCAGATCTTAATATTAATGCCGTAATACGCCCTTCCTGTTTCAAGTATCTAAGGGTTGTTAATCCGGATCTTTATATTAATGCCGTAATACGCCCTTCCTCTTTCAAGTCTCTTATCCTTATCTAAGGATCTTATCAGAAGAACAATAATCATAAGTGTAATTTCCCTAGGTATAACTTGGTTAATTTCCCGGACTTTCTGGTTATCCACTGCCGTGATATTTTCTCGGGTAATCCACTTATCTTATCTTTTGACCATTAGTTAATTTATCCTAGTTTTCTTAATAATGGCCACCTCAGGTTTTGATCTCCAGGATTTTATTGAAAATCCTTCCGTAGCTAAATTACGTGTTAATATCCTGAAGAAAGAATGGAAAGAAATTGCCAATTATTACAATATCCCATTTTCACAGCAACTGACTAAGGAAATGTTAAAAAATCATGTAATTGAAATGTTGGTTCAACAAGAAGTTTTAAAAGAATCCGCTGTTGACCGATTAAAGCCCATGTCCAAGAAACTTCAACCACTATCCACCATCCCTCCTCACTCAGAAGTTGCCTCAGGTCTGGCTAGCCCTCAAGAAAAAGCACAAAGAGTAGACGCCTTAGAACTAGAACGAGCTAGGTTCGAGTTCCAAATCAAAATGAAAGAACTCGAGTTGGAACAGACCAAGTTGGAGCAGGAGGAAAAGTTGGAACAGGCCAAGTTGGAGCAGGAGGAAAGGTTGGAACAGGCCAAGTTGGAGCAAGAGGAAAAGTTGGAACAGGCCACGTTGGAGCATGAGGAAAAGTTGGAACAGGCCAAGTTGGAACAGGCCAAGTTGGAACAGGCCAAGTCGGAGCATGAGGGAATGTTGGAACAGGCCAAGTTGGAGCAAAAGTTGGAGCATGAGGGAAGGTCGGAACAGGCCAAGTTGGAGCATGAGGAAAGGTCGGAACAGGCCAAGTTGGAGCAGGAGGTTAGACTGAAGGAACTGCAGGTGAGAGAGATAGAAGTCACCTTAACATCGGAGTTTTAATCAAAAGAAGTGGCATTAAAAGAGAAACTAGCTGCTTTTAACCCTGCTAATGCTTCTTCCCTTGTTCCCGGGTTTGATGACTCAGATATGGACGGGTCATTTAGGACTTTTGAGAAAATAGCCGGGAAGAATGAGTGGCCTAAGGACCAGTGGGTGTCAGTGTTAGTTCCTAAATTATGTGGTAAGGCTCATAGAGTTTATAACTGTTTAGACCAGACTGATGACTATGATAACGTAAAAAAAGAATATCCTCACCTCTTATGCTATCACGCCAGATGGATACCGGCAGAAGTTTCGTAAACTAACCAAACCATTTTCACACACATTTGTTGAGTTTGCTCAAGAAAAGCTTAGGTTTTTTAAGAATTGGTTAGAGGCTACAGAGACCTCCACATTTCAGGATTTGTTAAACTTGGTAGTCCTGGAGGAGTGGAAGAGCAAGATACCATTTCACATCTTGAAGCATGTGGAGGAGCGTGGGGAGGTTAATTTAGGGCGTGCGGCTGAGCTGGTTGATGCTTACGCCTTGCTGGTGGAGTCACTGTGCCGTAGGGAACGTGGTACTTTCCAGCATGTTAGGTCCTCCTCTGATGATAACCTTGGGGACGTGAGTGGTAGGTCGAAAGGTCCCACACCTACCCCCCCCCCCCCCGATGCAACCAAGTTTTATTGTTCTTACTGTAAAAAACCAGGCCATACGATCCAGTCTTGTAAACACCCAAAGTGTCGAACTACTAAAAGTAGTTCCCTGGATCCCAAAGCCAAACCAATAGCAACCACCAATGTGGAAAGGCCCCATCAGGATCTCTTCTCTTCATTCACCTATGAGGGAAAAATTTCAATCATAGACGGGTCTCGTTCTTTCCCTATTCGTATACTACGTGATACGGGCGCAGCACAATCTCTCCTCCTGTTTAACGTCATTCCTGATATATCTACCGCATTTACTAACGAGAGTGTTCTAATTTCAGATCTCTCCTCCCATTCTTCCTATCCCTTAGCTAAAGTGCACCTCCAATGTCCCTTGATTACTGGGGAAGTGCAAATCACACAGGGAAAAGGGAAACAATGGAGCACCTTAGCTTTCGTCTTTATTCAAGACATCTTCAGAGGCAACAGAATTACATGGACGGAGAGAGGCTTAAAAAGACAGGCTGACCTTATTAAACATGAGGTCACGTCATAATCATGACATCCACTAATCCGCACATCAACACCAACACACACATTATTATTCCTGACATGAACGAACAGTGCACTGCTTTCAGATGCTCTTCTGATATTGTACTTGTGCTGTTTGATTCGAAGTTGCAATACTTTCCCAGTCTGTCCTACATAATTTCCATTACATTTGCTACATGGAATACAATAAACACTACCATTTACTGTATATATTAGCCTTGTCAAGTATTACTCCTTAGTGACTTAGTCTGTACTCACCCCTGAAGATGTGAATTACACGAAAGCGTTTGGGAACTTCGTGTTTTCTTGTTTCCATGTGATTATCAATATATATATATATATATATATATATATATATATATATATATATATATATATATATATATATATATATATATATATATATATATATATATGCAAGTAAATCACTGAAGGTGCGCGTGATCCTGGTACTATGTTGTTTTCTCCTATAAATAATTCCATATAACAATTTCATTACTCAAGTAGTCACAAAAAACTTTATAAACAACTGTGTGTTAATAACAACTCACAACAGGTGGTGTAGAACACCTTGGTGGTGGCAGCTGTGGTGCCTCTTGGTGTGAACTCCTCCCCGCCCCGCTGGTCGTCCTCCACCTGCTGGCCGCATATATAACAAAAAGTCACTGGGAAAAGTTTATGTCTCATATTGTAATGCTATCTGGCGGGTGGGCTGGCCAGGATTCTGGCTGGGCGTGTGGGTGGGCTGGCCGGGAGTGAGCTGGCAGGATTCCAGGGAGGGTTTTCAGGAAATTCACCAAGACAAATTTCTGTACAACCTGTTAAATTCTCTTATCAATCACCATAACAAATAGGTAATGTGGGGTCCAAAAATTCCTTGAGTTATGTTATATAAGAAACGTTTCCTGTTTCTGTAGCCTAAAGTGACAGGAAATAAGTGTCATAAAAGTGGACTTGTATAGGAAGTAAAACCATCTGGTAAACCTTTCTTTACATTCTTTCTTAAAACCTTAAGTATTAGGGCGCGTTTACACGAAGCGTTACTAGCACGCTAGCTTACTAGTGGTTGGTAAAACGTGGCTCCTATACTCGCTTTGGATCTCATAAACATTATATTTTGCCCTGTTCAGAAAATATATCAAAATAGACTTGAGAAATCAGTCAACCTGCAGATAAATCTGTAGGTGCGGCAAAACTGCGGGAGCCACGGATTGGTTGGCGCCATAATGCCCCCAGACAATAAACAAAAATATGTGGCTAAAAAAGTTGACTGAAAGGAGAGGAGAACTCGGTGCTGCAAATACTCTTTAAATGAACTATCGGTGAAGATCCTGCCATGTGCGTAAACTTCTTGAGATAATGATTATTGAACAATAATCTGAACATGTAATCATAAAATATTTAATAAGAGACGTTACAAACTGCAGCTATTGTGACTCAACACCCACCGCTGCTAATTACAACTGCCAGCACAACTAACACACTTGTAACTGAAAAGTTAAGTGACTCCTAACTTCTAGGCGAGTGGAACTACAGTAGTCTGCTAACGTTAGGGGCGATTTGCTCGTGGCGAGTAGAGACGTTGATATGACATGGCGACGAGTTACACACTTCGTGTAAACGCGCCCTTACTATTACTATTGATAGCTCAAGGTATCCCATCAGCTGCTACAACAATGAGTCAAGGTTTACCTGCCACTGTTTCCTCATCTTCACATCATCGTAGACTACACTTGGCACAGGAGTCATGGACGAGTCCTGCGGCGGTATCCTGTAGGAGCACCAAAGTAATGTGGCAGTGTCCTCACCCTGACCCTAACACCCATGATGACCTCCTGTGTGTCTACCTCAGTATGTATTGTTGCGACACTCGGTAATTTAATTTGTGTATTATGTTATTAGTGTTTTGTTGTTTTGGGGAATCATGTAATTTTACTAGTTTATCTTTTGTGTAAGATGTTACAGTTCTTCTTACTGTTATTTATGTATTAAATACTTGATAAAATCACACGGGAAAATGGAAACAACGGAGTACCTTAGCTTTCGTCTTTATTCAAGACGAAAGCTAAGGTACTCCGTTGTTTCCATTTTCCCGTGTGATTTTATCAAGATTTATCTTATCCACGTTTTCATTGTGGATTTTCATAAAGTATTAAATACTATGTACCCATCAACCTAGGAGATAAAGCGGCCATCCACAGTGTTTTCTGGTAGATGTCATTAAAAACGGGTGTAGTAGATCACTATCCTCTAACTACCGTCCAGTCAGTTTAGCATCAATTGTAGGCAAATTCCTAGAAACAATAATTTCAAACTCTATCAGAAGTCACCTCGAGAAGCCAAAGTTGATCAATAATTCCCAACATGGCTTCACAAGCGGGCGTTCATGTCTGACTAAACTATTAACATTCTTTTTAACTGTTTTCGAATCAGTGGATGACGGACACGATTATGATGTGGTTTATCTCGACTTTAGTAAAGCTTTCGGCAGAGTCCTCCACGAAACACTAATTCGAAAAGTGGAGGCACATGGAATTGGAGGAGATATTTTAAAATGGATAAGGGCGTGGCTACAGGACAGGAAACAGCGAGTAAACATAAACGGCACTAAATCCGATTGGGGTAACGTCACTAGTGGAGTACCCCAAGGCTCAGTACTTGGACCATTGCTATTCATTATATACATAAACGACATAGATGTAGGCGTAGACAGCAACACTAGTAAATTTGCTGACGACACCAAAATAGGGCTTGTAATAATTTTGACAGGAGTCGGCAAAACTACAGAGAGATCTAAACAAATTTTTCACGTGGTCTGAAAAATGGCAGGTGAAATTTAGTGTGGACAAATGTAAAGCACTTATTTTACGAGGTGCAAACAGAGAAACCAGATAT
The DNA here is from genome assembly GCA_958450375.1 of Homarus gammarus. NCBI lineage: Eukaryota > Metazoa > Arthropoda > Malacostraca > Decapoda > Nephropidae > Homarus > Homarus gammarus. The sequence goes on along the minus strand of CAUDMG010003423.1, from coordinate 318,468 downwards.
CAGATGAACAAAATTGTCTGAGAGAAATTCGACCGTTAGAAAGATTTAGGAGTAATGGTAAGTAGGTATCTTAAACAAAGACAACAATGTGTATTGGTTCGGAACAAGGCTAACAAAGTACTTGGGTTCATACGAAGGAGTGTTAGTTACAAGACTAGCGAGGTAATCCGAAGACTATATCTTGAGCTTGTGACACCGTAGTACAAAATGGATATAGAATCCCTAGAAAGCATTCAGAAGAGGATGACAAAACTATTCCCGGGCATTAGAAACCTTGAGTTCAGAGACAAATTAAAGCATCTTGATTTGCTCTCCCTCGACGGACGTAGAGTGAGGGGCGATATGATAAAGGTGTATAAATGGAAGTCAGGGTTAAACAAAGGTGATATAACAAAGGTACTTAAACTATGCAATCACGAGCGAACTCGTAGCAATGGTTTTTAATTAGACAACTTTAGCTTTTCGGGTGGGATAGGTAAACACTGGTTTGGAAATATAGAGGATGAGTGGAACAAGTTACCAAACATCATCATTAACTGGAACACGATGGATAGCTTCAAATATAGGTTGGATGGGCCTAGTATGGGCCAATAGGCCCGCTGCACTTCCCCCATTCTTATGTTGCCATCAAGTGGTTAAGGACAAAATTGTGATTGAAACTGCCAAGCGTCACCAAACTCCGCCATCTTACTGACCATATTGGATGAATCGAAGCTTTAGTTAATGCTTCGATTCATTCATTCGAGGATCGGTGTTCGGTTAACCACCCGACGAAAGTCAGTCAGATTGTGGACAGTGTGGTTGCCGGCTGTGGGTCTCACCTCCTTCTCCTCCTTAGTGGTAAGTTCATTGTCATTTGTACTGTGTGACCAGTCTTCACTTGTGTTATAAGTGTTACTGCTCTATTAGCTTAAGTATTGTATATTATAAATAATATAATTGTAGGCTTAATAGCGTTATGTTATGTCGATGGGTATATTTTCATTCTGAACAAACCTGCTCTGTAGTTATTGTCTCATTAGTGTTTCTAGACTACGTTGTAAAAAGTCTAACTTAATAATATAAAGTTATTTTACTCTAGTTTTGCTTTACCCACATTTGAGAGTGACCAGTCTTTGAAAACGTTTCCTGGTAAGACTTATTTTAGTCGTGAATCCAATAGAAGTAAATGTTCACAGTATGTACACAAATAAGCCTCAGATGAACACCTACAGTAAAAGAGTACTGTTCTAAAATAACATCATAATCTGTCACATATTCAGTTACTCCCGGTGAGAGACTAAACGTAAATAACAAAATTAATGATTGAAACATTACTTGGGATTTATTCCCTTGATCTTGTCCTTCAGTTTGTCCCTGAAGACGACAGCAGCGACTATGAGAGCCAACAGCAGGACGCCGACCACCACACCCGCCACGATGCCTCCAACATTGACGCCCTCGTCTGTGGTCACCACGTCCCATACAGGTGGTCCAACACCTGCCGCCGTCCCCGCCTGCACATCAACATGTGCACCAAGAAATTATTAACCAAAAAGTGTTAACTCAGGCAAGCACACGTCCTTCATTAACTGTACTACGGAGTGAACACTCAGGTAAACAAAGATCTTTTGTGGCAGTTCTCCAGAAGCACATCCACTCAGTAGACCTAATAGTCAACTACTGTACTTTCCAATAAACTTCTACAGAAATAAATACATTATTATATATAATAATAGACATAAATACGGTAAGTATCTGCCAGGGAAGAACATCACTGACCGGATGTGGCAACACTGACTAGGACAGACAACTTAATAAACATGAATGTTTACAGAGTATAGCGTCTATGACTTGTAGAGCAACACTTGTGATGTTACCAGGACAAACATCACAAAGGATTTACAACATATTGTGAGGGAGTACACTGTAGAGTAACACTGTAACATTGTACCTGTAGAGTAACACTGTAATATTGTACCTGTAGAGTAACACTAACATTGTACCTGTAGAGTAACACTGTAACATTGTTCCTGTAGAATAACACTGTAATATTGTACCTGTAGAGTAACACTAACATTGTACCTGTAGAGTAACACTAACATTGTACCTGTAGAGTAACACTGTAATATTGTACCTGTACAGTAACATAAATATTGTACCTGTAGAGTAATACTGTAACATTGTACCTGTAGAGTAACACTAACATTGTACCTGTAGAGTAACACTAACATTGTACCTGTAGAGTAACACTGTAATATTGTACCTGTACAGTAACATTAATATTGTACCTGTAGAGTAATACTGTAACATTGTACCTGTAGAGTAACACTAACATTGTAAATGTAGAGTAACACTGTAACATTGTACCTGTAGAGTAACACTGTAACATTGTGCATGTAAAGTAACACTGCAACATTGTGCATGTACAGTAACACTGTAACATTGTGCCTGTAGAGTAACACTGTAACATTGTACCTGCAGAATAACACTGTAATATTGTACCTGTACAGTAACACTAACATTGTAGCCTGTAGAGATACACTGTAACATTGTGCATGTAGAGTAACACTGTAATACTGCACCTGTAGAGTAACACTGTAACAATATACCTGTAGTGTAACACAAACATTGTACCTGTAGAGGAACACTGTAACATTCTACCTATAGAGTAGCATTGTTACATTGTACCTGGAGAGTAACACTGTAACATTCTAGCTGTACAGTAACACTGTAACATTGCACATATAGAGTAACATTGTAGCTGTTGAGTAACACTGTAACAGGTACCTACAGAGTAACACTGTAACATTGTAACTGTAGAGTAACACTGTAACATTGGACATATAGAGTAACATTGCACCTGTAGACTAACACTGTAACATTGTACCTGTAGAGTAACACTAACATTGTACCTGTAGAGTAACACTGTAACATTGTACCTGTAGAGTAACACTGTAACGTGGTACCTGTAGTGTAACACTGTAACAATGTACCTGTAGTGTAACACTGTAACATTGAACTTGTAGAGTAACACTAACATTGTACCTGTAGAGTAACACTGTAACGTTGTACCTGTAGTGTAACATTGTATAGTGAGTTGGACTGGAGGCCAGAGATGGTGTAGGAGGTCAGGTTGTGGGATAGGCTCTTGTTGTTGGCTCCCCAGATCAGCTGGTAGAGGGTCAGCTCACCGTTCAGCTGGACGGGTTCATCCCAACACACCTTGACGCTGCTGCTGCTCTTGTCTGTTAGGTTAAGGGAGGCTGGCGGCCCTGGTGCTGCCAAGGTAAAGTTTACTCCTCAATAAAACTCAAACAATTAGTGAAGAAACACAAGTTAGTTTCTCGGATCCTGCCAAACATCTTATTAATTTATCAACACAATAAATATTTTAGTTTTAACTCTTTTAACAGAGAATGAATACGATATGTGGCCTCCATATAATGTTTTACACATGACCGTGAACTGACAAGTTTATTTTAATATTGATTTTGTTTTTTGGTTAAAGTTCTAACACTCAAACACTTAAAGCTATTGTCTTATAAGCTGACTCCAGGGTAGTAGTGATGTTGTGTCACCAGTAGCACCAAGATTCTCACCTGACTCCAGGGTAGTAGTGATGTTGTGTCACCAGTAACACCAAGATTCTCACCTGACTCCGGGGTAGTGGTGATGCTGTGCCACCAGTAACACCAAGATTCTCACCTGACTCCAGGGTAGTGGTGATGCTGTGTCACCAGTAACACCAAGATTCTCACCTGACTCCAGGGTAGTGGTGATGTTGTTTCACCAGTAACACCAAGATTCTCACCTGACTCCGGGGTAGTGGTGATGTTGTGTCACCAGTAACACCAAGATTCTCACCTGACTCCGGGGTAGTAGTGATGTGTCACCAGTAACACCAAGATTCTCACCTGACTCCAGGGTAGTGGTGATGTTGTGTCACCAGTAACACCAAGATTCTCACCTGACTCCGGGGTAGTGGTGAGGCTGTGTCACCAGTAACACCAAGATTCTCACCTGACTCCGGGGTAGTAGTGATGTTGTGTCACCAGTAACACCAAGATTCTCACCTGACTCCGGGGTAGTGGTGATGCTGTGTCACCAGTAACACCAAGATTCTCACCTGACTCCGGGGTAGTAGTGATGTTGTGTCACCAGTAACACCAAGATTCTCACCTGACTCCGGGGTAGTGGTAGTCATGTTGTGTCACCAGTAACACCAAGATTCTCACCTGACTCCGGGGTAGTGGTGATGTTGTGTCATCAGTAACACCAGGATTCTCACCTGACTCCGGGGTAGTAGTGATGTTGTGTCACCAGTAACTCCAAGATTCTCACCTGACTCCGGGGTAGTGGTGATGTTGTGTCACCAGTAACACCAAGATTCTCACCTGACTCCGGGGTAGTGGTGATGCTGTGTCACCAGTAACACCAAGATTCTCACCTGACTCCAGGGTAGTGGTGATGTTGTTTCACCAGTAACACCAAGATTCTCACCTGACTCCGGGGTAGTGGTGATGTTGTGTCACCAGTAACACCAAGATTCTCACCTGACTCCGGGGTAGTAGTGATGTTGTGTCACCAGTAACACCAAGATTCTCACCTGACTCCAGGGTAGTGGTGATGTTGTGTCACCAGTAACACCAAGATTCTCACCTGACTCCGGGGTAGTGGTGAGGCTGTGTCACCAGTAACACCAAGATTCTCACCTGACTCCGCGGTAGTAGTGATGTTGTGTCACCAGTAACACCAAGATTCTCACCTGACTCCGGGGTAGCGGTGATGCTGTGTCACCAGTAACACCAAGATTCTCACCTGACTCCGGGGTAGTAGTGATGTTGTGTCACCAGTAACACCAAGATTCTCACCTGACTCCGGGGTAGTGGTAGTCATGTTGTGTCACCAGTAACACCAAGATTCTCACCTGACTCCGGGGTAGTAGTGATGTTGTGTCACCAGTAACTCCAAGATTCTCACCTGACTCCAGGGTAGTGGTGATGCTGTGTCACCAGAAACACCAAGATTCTCACCTGACTCCGGGGTAGTGGTAGTCATGTTGTGTCACCAGTAACACCAAGACTCTCACCTGACTCCAGGGTAGTGGCATTGCAACAGTTCCAGGCACCAACAATGTTGTTGACAATCACTCCAGCTACACACACGTTGTAAGTCGTCCACGGTGTTAAGTTCCTCAAGTCCACATATATGGTGTCTGTGTCTCGTGAGCCGTGTGTGTTGTCGTGTGACCACAGCACGTGGCCAGTGTAGTTTAATGTATACCTCAGTACTGGACAACTTGACGTGATACTCGACCATGTGACGGTCAGGTCGTGAGGGGAAGTGGGCAGGTCACAGCTGACCTTCTGTGTTGCCTCTGGAGCTGAGGAACAATGGTCACGAGCTATTACCATAGGCGAGGAACAATGGTCGCCAGTTACTACCTTAGGGTTACTACCATAGCTGAGGAACAATGGTCACGGATTATCCCCTCAGCTGTGGAACAATGGTCATGAGTTCTTACCTTAGCTGAGTAGCAATGGGCATGAGTTACTACCTTAGCTGAGGAACAATGGTCGCGAGTTACTACCTTAACTGAGGAACAATGGTCACGAGTTCCTACCTTAGCTGAGGATTTTTTTTTTTTTTTTACAGGTATTAGCCCACCTGCACAGGTCACTGTCCCACAGCTGGGCCTGGGGGGGGGGGGGGGGGGCGAAAATGTAGTAGTAATAATACTAATGATAATAATGGTAAAGAACAATGAAGAAATACAAAAATGAAAAAAAAATCAAGAGTGAGAAACAGTGTATGTATTTTGTGTTGTCAAAGTAAGAGAAACAATTGAGACCCTGCAATTGTGTGTAAATGAGGCAGAAAGGCAAATAAGCAACCTGGGACTTGGTCACAATTTTTGTGTCTACCATTAGACAATACATTGCGCTTCCAATATCTTCCCAGGCGGTAGTACCTTCCTATTTGGTAGCTGCCTACTACCTACTAGTGGTGATGCTGTGTCACCAGTAACACCAAGATTCTCACCTGATGCCGGGCTAGGTTTCATAAGGTTAGGTATACCATGCTGGTCATTCTCACCCTCTCCACGGTTTATGGGTGGGCTAGTGATGCTTGACCGAACTTTACATTCAGCATTATCGTACATCAAATTGTAAAAACATAAGACTGGTGGAAACTGCAGCGGGCCTATCTATTGGCCCACGTATGGCCAGTCCCATTTACACCCAACCCCTATCGCTCATATATCCATCCAACCTATGTTTGAAGCTATCCAGCGTATTCGAGTTAATGATGATGTTTGGTAACTTGTTCCACTCATCCATTACTCTATTTCCAAATCAATGTTTACCTATCTCTCGCTTAAGTTTAAATTTGTCTAATTCAAAACCATCGTTACGAGTTCGCTCCTGGCTGGATAGTTTGAGTACCTTTGCAATGTCCCCTTTGCTTAGCCCTGACTTCCATTTATACACCTCTATCATATCGCTCCTCACTCTACGTCTCTCGAGGGAGTGTAAATTAAGATGCTTTAACCTGTCTCTGTAGACACACACACACACACACACAGAAACGCGCGCGGAGGAGTTAATTAATAGTTATAATATACACTATAAATAATATAATTAGAACAGTCCATTTGGGTTTTACTCACGGTTCTCATCTGTACTGCCACGGGCGTCACCCCGGTCACCATAACCTTTGATAGTGGCGGCCTTGACAATGATATTGTAGAGGGTGCACACCTCCAGGCTGGTGATATTGTACTGGGTAATGTTTCCAGTGACACCGGCCACGACCGACGAGTTCCAGGTAACAGTGTAGTTTGTAATGATGCCTCTGGGTTTCTCTGGGGGCTCCCACACCACCAGTAAAGAGTCTGAAGTTGTAGATTGTATCCGGGTGATGGCTGGAGGTCCCGGGGCTGGAGGACAAAATTACATAAAACTGTAGTTAATAATAATATGATAAAGTCCTCTGTGTACTTACAATGATTAGTAATAACATTACTTTTATAAGTGTGAACCCTGGACGTAACACGGATAAACGTAGCGGATACTCGCCGAACACTTATGGGAAAGTATAATATGAAAATAAACTTCTTGTTATTGGTCTGCAGTTTTCTCGAGGTAAAGAATTTATCTTGTATAGAGAACTGATCTAACTCACAGTAGGTGGTATAGGTGCGTGAGAGAGCTAAGTGAAATATTACCATTATTTTAGTAATGTTTTGTTTCTCTGATGTTTTATTGGAGTTGGTCACGTCAGGTCATCTGGTGTAATATTTCAACTTCCGGAAAAACTCACAAATATACACTACAGTACAAGTAATGTATCGCAGAGGTCGAGTGGCTACAAGACGCGGCCGAGCCTGTAGGATGGATATATTACTTGGGGGAAGTGAACGGCTGTAGAGAACAATACTGTTACCTTGTACACCGACAGCTAAGTGTTCAGTGTGTTGCTCCACACTGCCTGTGGGACCCACTCTCACACTGATCCCTTCTATAGTGGTACAGCAGGTAGTAACTAAACACTACCCTACTACCATGTGCAACCACCATCTACTACCATGTACTACCATTACCAGCACCATGTACTACCACCATATACTACCATGTACTACCATTACCAGCACCACGTACTGCCACCATCACCACCACCATGTACTACCATTACCACCACCGTGTACTACCATTACCAGCACCACGTACTGCCACCATCACCACCACCATGTACAAACATTACCATCACCATGTACTACCATCACCAGCACCATGTACTGCCACCATCACCACCACCATATACTACCATGTACTACCACCATGTACTTGTACTACCTCTATTACCACCACCATCATCACACTATTATCACCACCATGTACAAACATTACCACCACCATGTACTACTACCATTACCACCACCATATACTACCATGTACTACCATTACCAGCACCATGTACTGCCACCATCACCACCACCATGTACAAACATTACCACCACCATGTACTACCACCATATACTACCATGTACTACCATGACCACCACCATGTACTGCCACCATCACCACTACCATGTACTACCACCATCACTACCATGTACTACCACCATATACTACCATGTACTACCATTACGAGCACCATGTACTGCCACCATATACTACCATGTACTACCATTACCACCACCATGTACTGCCACCATCACCACCACCATATACTACCATGTACTATCACCATGTACTACCACTATTACCACCACCATCACCACCATTATCACCACCACGTACTACCACCATTACCACCACCATCACCACCATTACCACCACCATGTACTGCCTCCATCAACCACCATCATTACCACCATGTACAACTACCATCACCACCACCATGTACTACCACCATTACCAGCACCATGTACTACCACCATTACCAGCACCATGTACTACCACCATGTACTACCACCATTACCACCACCATTACCACCGCCATCACCACCATTACCACCACCATGTACTTCCACCATTACCACCGCCATCACCACCATTACCACCACTATGTACTACCACCATGTACTACCAACATTACCACCACCTTCACCACCATTATCACCACCATGTACTACCACCATGTACTACCACCATGTACTACCACCATTACCACCACCATCACCATCATTATCACCACCATGTACTACCACCATTACCACCACCATTACCACCGCCATCACCACCATTACCACCACCATGTACTACCACCATGTACTACCACCATTACCACCACCATCATTATCACCACCATGTACTACCAACATTACCACCACCATTACCACCGCCATCACCACCATTACCACCACCATGCACTACCACCACCATGTACTACCATCATCACTACCACCACCACCACCATGTACTACCATCATCACCACCACCACGACCACCACCACCATGTACTACCATCATCACCACCACCACCACCACCACCATGTACTACCATCATCATCACCACCACCACCACCATGTACTACCATCATCACCACCACCACCACCACCATGTACTACCATCATCACCACCACCACCACCACCATGTACTACCATCATTACCACCACCACCACCACCATGTACTACCATCATCACCACCACCACCACCACCACCACCATGTACTACCATCATCACCACCACCATGTACTACCATCATCACCACCACCACCACCACCATGTACTACCATCATCACCACCACCACCACCACCATGTACTACCATCATCACCACCACCAACACCACCATGTACTACCATCATCACCACCACCATGTACTACCATCTTTACCACCACCACCACCGCCATGTACTACCATCATCACCACCACCACCACCACCACCACCATGTACTACCATCATCACCACCACCACCACCACCACCACCACCATGTACTACCACCACCATGCATTAATACCATCGTCAACAACATTCACTATAAACATCACTATCCCACTTGCATTAAGCATCACCTTCACCATCAACATCACCATCAGTATCAATATTGCCATCACGATCAACATAACCGTCAGTATCAACATCACCATCACTATCAACACAACCGTCAGTATCAACATCACCATCAGTATCAACATTATCAACACCACCATCAGTATCATCACCAGCATCACTATCAGTATTGCCATCACCATCATCATCATCCACTACTCACTGTCCTCGTCTGTCGTTGTGTTGGTACATGTGTCCTTATTGTATTTTGTTTTAGTCCTGGCGTCCACACACACGTGGTAGGTGGTCCAGGCCTCCAGCTGGGTGATGGTGTGGCTCAGCGAGGTGGTGTTCACTGTACCACTACCATCACCCTCACTGACGGGGCGCCAGGTGATCCTGTAGGTGACGACACAGTTACCGACGCCTTGTGCCGCGGTCCAGTTCACGAACAGCTGAGAGGACTGATCCATCACCTTGGCCGCCGTAAGGTTCTGGAGGTAGGGATCAGGGTCTGGCGGATAACGTACAGCAACAGTTAGTAAGTATTTTGGGTGTGAAGCTGAGGACGTGTTTCATTAAAGTGTTGTGGTGAGACCATGTTTTTCTCCCACAACTAAGTGAAGGTGTTATAGTGAGAGCCCCGGGCAGGACCACTGGTCACAATATATGATACACTCACCATCTTCCTACTTTATAACTTCTCTTAGTTTTACATCATATTATCTATCAAAGGAACAATACATGTACAAGGTTGTGGTGCTCGCCACAGTAAGGACTCCCACAAGGTGGTGTACTTTCCTGTTACAAGGAACAACAACTGGTAATTATTTACTTCTTATTTCCTGAATTAAAGGATAAAATCAACAATATTTCAAATATGAAAGACAAACTAGTGATAGTGTTTACAATGGAGGGTGGCCCGAGTCTACACACACACACACACACACACACACACACACACACTTGCACACATACACACACACACACACATACACACACACACTGTGTCGGCAACCCCAAGCACCAGGGACAAAGACCCACGGTCTTTACGACTGACAAATATTAACAGATGTCTACCAGTGTCAGTGTCCCTCAAAGTGCCGCCAGTGACAAACACTTCCGTCCGCCCACAACAGATTTCAACAGATGGCCACCAATCACTTACTCCCGACGCACTCTGTACCATCTAAAGCGTGGGAACGGTTATCCTGATGGCAGTGTTATCGCGCGACTCAAGTCACTGAAAATATTCCACGCGCGGAGCCGTAGACAAGGCCGTCATGCACATAAGCCCATTAGAACCGTAACCTCCACTAGGAAACCGGAGAAACCCACCCCTGACAGACCATACCACCACACTGAAGTTCCACGGATATGGTATGATCTCCCGTCTTTACTGCTATCCAACGTCACTTCCCTAGCTAACAAGTTCGACGAGCTGGCAACTACAGTCAGGTCAACCGCCGCGAGCGTCGTTGCCA
>CAUDMG010003423.1:287500-292500 GCA_958450375.1 Homarus gammarus | reverse complement strand
GCACCCCAAGGAAAAGTCAGACAATGGGCACTTTATCGGTCACCTTTAAAGTGCCAGTGACAAGGACCACCGCGGTGTTTACATATATCGTGAAAACTGTGTCGGCGACCCCAAGCACCAGGGACAAAGACCCACGATCTTTACGACTGACAAATATTAACAGATGTCTACCACTGTCAGTGGCCCTCAAAGTGCCGTCAGTGACAAACACTTCCGTCTGTCCACAACAGATATCAACAGATGGCCACCAATCACTTACTCCCGACGCACTCTGTACCATCTAAACCGTGGGAACGGTTATCCTGATGGCAGTGTTATCGCGCGACTCAAGTCACTGAACATATTCCACGCGCGGAGCCGTAGACAAGGCCGTCATACACATAAGCCCATTAGAACCGTAACCTCCACTAGGAAACCGGAGAAACCCACCCCTGACAGACCATACCACCACACTGAAGTTCCACGGATATGGTATGATCTCCCGTCTTTACTGCTATCCAACGTCACTTCCCTAGCTAACAAGTTCGACGAGCTGGCAACTACAGTCAGGTCAGCCGCCGCGAGCGTCGTTGCCATATGTGAGGCTTGGCAAATTGTGCCTGAAACGTGTCATATTGAGGGATATCAACTCTTTCATCACCTTCGTTCACATAGACGCGGAGGGGGCGTTGCCCTCTTCTGTCAAGATGACCTACGCCCGTCATGCCTGGATGTTCAAGTCCCAGCAGATGTGGAAGCATTATGGGTACGTGTCGTGCTACGGGCCCACCCGCGCAACACTGCTTCCATCATAATCTGTGTGGCATACCATCCGCCTCGCTCACACACCAGAGACACTCTTATCAATCATGTCATCACCACCTCAGACCACCTCAGAGTTAGGTACCCATGTGCCAAGTTAGTATTATGTGGGGATTTTAATGAAATTGACACCACTGATATCCAGGACCAGCTATCACTATCACAAGTTGTGACCTTCCCCACACACGGTCAAAATACCCTTGACCTTATCTTAACTGACTTAGCGGACCAGTACCAACCACCTCAACCAATGCCTCCTATCGGGTGTAGCACACACTTATCAGTGCTCTGGTCCCCAGCTGCCACTCCCACTCAAGTACAGAGACCCTACATCAAGACCTACAGGCCGATTACTGACTCTGCAGTGCGCCTCTTCGGGCAGTGGATAGTTCACCATCCCTGGACTGAAGTACTTAGCGTGGATGACGTGGAAACCAAATGGATAAATTATACCAACACCACCACGGAAGCTCACCACCACTTCTTCCCCGAGAAGTCCATCAGATCTCACCCAGCTGACTTGCCCTGGATCACACCTCGGATCAAAAGACTTATGCAACAGAGAGACAGAGCCTTTCATCTCAATGACCACATCCGCTACAGGTCCCTTTGCAACCGAGTCATCCGCGAAATACGCACTGCAAAGAAGTCCCACTACCCAACCAAATTACAACACCTGAAGCAGACCAACATCAGTCAATGGTATGGTAAGCTTAAAGAACTCTGTGGACTAAACAATAAGACACACCCCCTCCCCTTCCTTAGCCATCTCACTAATGTTGACGCAGCTGAGCAAACTAATAACCATTTCGCTACTATATGCCAGACGCTCCCCCGGCTTGACATAACCACTCTCCCTGCTTACCTACCAGCCCCCCTTCCCACTGACTTAGTAGAAGAATTTGAAGTAGCAAAACGCCTGGAGAAACTAAAATTAAAACGCTCTACCACCCCCATTGACTTACCAATGAAACTCTTCAAGGAGTTCTCCCCGGAGCTTGCTAAACCCCTATGCTCCATCATCAATGCTTCTCTCAGTCAAGCCAGATGCCCAGCTGACTGGAAGACCTCTTATGTATCACCAGTGCCCAAGTCAACCAGCCCACAATCCTTAAATCAGCTACGACCTATTGCAATCACCCCAATACCCAGCCTAATCTGTGAAAGTTTTGTGTTCGACTGGGCTTATGCTGATATTGCGGGAGTCGTAGACCCTCAGCAATTTGGCAACATGAAAACTTCCTCCACCACTCACTGTCTTGTCAGCTTTCTCGATTACATATACCGCCATCTCGAGAAACGAAAAACGTCTGTAGCTGTCGCCTTCATTGATTTCACTAAAGCGTTCGACCCAGTCGACCACAATATAATCGTCAACAAAGCTATTGACCTCGGGCTTCGGAGAAGTCTTATACCATGGCTTACAGACTTCCTCAGTGACCGACGCCAAGCTGTACGCTTCCGAGGGGCTGTCTCCACCTTTCAGTCACTCACCTGTGGCGTCCCCCAAGGCACCAAGATGGGACCACTCTGCTTCCTTATGCTCATCAATGATGCCCTAAGAGAAACCCCTGCTCGCTGGAAATATGTCGACGACTCCACCATTGGGATCAGCGTCAACAATTCTGCTCCCAACTATACCGCCCTTCAGGATTTATTGAACAGTCTCCAAAACTGGGCCACCAACAACCATGTCACCATCAACCATACCAAGACCATGGTTATGCACATCAACCTCTCCTCCGACATTGTCCCACCTCCTTCCATTACTCTAGGTCCGAACACACTCCAGGTTGTAGATTCTACGAAGCTCCTCGGCGTCACCATAGACAACAAACTAAATTGGAAACCACACGTCAGTGAAGTTATCAAATCCTCCAGTTTCCGTCTCAAACCTCCTCCGCCGACTCAAGTCCCTCGGAGTTCCTGCACACGAGCTCCTCAGTGTTTACACAACATTCATACTTCCCAAGCTCACCTATGCCTCCCCCACCTGGTCTTCCTCTCTAAATGCCACACAACGTAAACACCAGAAAAAGTGCAAAAGAGGGCATGCAAGATTATTCTCTCCCCTTCCTACTCCACATATCAAGAAGCACTCAACACACTGACCCTTTCGACTCTTACTGACCATCACCACGACCTCATCCGCAAATTTGGTAAGAAGCTTCTACACCATCCCCGACACCGGCTCCTACTACCACCTGAGATCCCTAGTCCGAGAATTGCTGTTCGACACCACAACCGCATCCAGCCCATACGTGCACGAACTGATCGCTATAAGAACAGCCCAGTCCCAACCATTGTAAAAATTATCAATAACTTGTAATAAATCAGTGTATTCACTCCCAGTAAATACTACTCCTTGCACTGTCATTATGTTGAAATGCACTGTAGTTTGAGCTTTTCCCCACCTAGTTATTATATGTCTTATTTGTGTCACTTATGTTACTTGTATATTATTTGTAATTCGTAACCCATTCCCCAAATATGTAACTGTATATTTTCAGCCTTCTGGCTGCCAAGCTCTTTCAATAAACCGTTAATTATTATTATTATTATTATTATTACATGCACACATACACACACACACACACACACACACACACACACACACACACACACACACACACACTTATCAACTTCCTAAATTCCAAGTCCTTGATCAATCAATAAATACACTTCAGATCCCTTAAATAATGTTGTAAAATAAGTAGTCTCTATACTTGTCAACAAATCTGGTGTTATGGTTAGGTTTTGACTTTCACATCTCTGGTCACTAATGGATCAATGGCAAACACTATTACTATAAGAGTCAATAGTAGGTTCAGCAATAATAAGGACACACTAGGACTGGATAAGACACAATGATGAAAGCTTTGAGAGAGAGAGAGAGAGAGAGAGAGAGAGAGAGAGAGAGAGAGAGAGAGAGAGAGAGAGACTGTGTGGCTCCTCACCAGGTCCCTCGGTCAGGTTCCAGAGTTATTATAACATTATAAAGATTCAATGTTTTTCTCATGTGGTTAAGGGATTGACTGTCTCTCTCTCTCTCATGAGGTTAAGGGACTGACTGTCTCTCTCTCATGAGGTTAAGGGACTGACTGTCTCTCTCTCTCTCTCATGTGGTTAAGGGACTGACTGTCTCTCTCTTATGAGGTTAAGGGAGTGACTGTCTCTCTCTCATGAGGTTAAGGGACTGACTGTCTCTCTCTTATAAGGTTAAGGTACTGACTGTCTCTCTCTCATGAGGTTAAGGTACTGACTGTCTCTCTCTCATGAGGATAAGGGACTGACTGTCTCTCTCTCCCTCTCATGTAGTTAAGGGACTGACTGTCTCTCTCTTATGAGGTTAAGGGAGTGACTGTCTCTCTCTCATGAGGTTATGGGACTGACTGTCTCTCTCTTATAAGGTTAAGGTACTGACTGTCTCTCTCTCATGAGGTTAAGGTACTGACTGTCTCTCTCTCATGAGGTTAAGGGACTGACTGTCTCTCTCTCATGAGGTTAAGGGACTGACTGTCTCTTTCTCATGAGGTTATGGGACTGACTGTCTCTCTCTCTCTCATGAGGTTTAGGTACTGACTGTCTCTCTATCTCATAAAGTTAAGGGACTGACTCTCTCTCTCTCTCTCATGAGGTTAAGGGACTGACTGTCTCTCTCTCTCATAAAGTTAAGGTACTGACTGTCTCTCTCTTATAAGGTTAAGGGACTGACTGTCTCTCTCTCTTATGAGGTTAAGGGACTGACTGTCTCTCTCTTATAAGGTTAAGGGACTGACTGTCTCTCTCTCTCATGAGGTTAAGGGACTGACTGTCTCTCTCTTATAAGGTTAAGGGACTGACTGTCTCTCTCTCTCTCATGAGGTTAAGGGACTGACCGTCTCTCTCTCTCTCATGAGGTTAAGGGACTGACTGTCTCTCTATCTCATAAAGTTAAGGGACTGACTCTCTCTCTCTCTCATGAGGATAAGGGACTGACTGTCTCTCTCTCTCTCATGAGGTTAAGGTACTGACTGTCTCTCTCTCTCTCATGAGGTTAAGGTACTGACTGTCTCTCTCTCATGTGGTTAAGGGACTGACTGTCTCTCTCTCTCTCATGAGGTTAAGGGACTGACTGTCTCTCTCTCTCTCATGAGGTTAAGGGACTGACTGTCTCTCTCTCTCTCATGAGGTTAAGGTACTGACTGTCTCTCTCTCTC
>CAUDMG010003423.1:202500-282500 GCA_958450375.1 Homarus gammarus | reverse complement strand
ACTATGTGTCTGCGTCAACTATGTGTCTGTGTCAACTATGTGTCTGTGTCAACTATGTGTCTGCGTCAACTATGTGTCTGTGTCAACTATGTGTCTGTGTCAACTATGTGTCTGCGTCAACTATGTGTCTGTGTCAACTATGTGTCTGTGCCAACTATGTGTCTGTGTCAACTATGTGTCTGTGTCAACTATGTGTTTGTGTCAACTATGTGTCTGTGTCAACTATGTGTCTGTGTCAACTATGTGTCTGTGTCAACTATGTGTCTGTGCCAACTATGTGTCTGTGTCAACTATGTGTCTGTGTCAACTATGTGTCTGCGTCAACTATGTGTCTGTGTCAACTATGTGTCTGTGTCAACTATGTGTCTGCGTCAACTATGTGTCTGTGTCAACTATGTGTCTGTGCCAACTATGTGTCTGTGTCAACTATGTGTCTGTGTCAACTATGTGTTTGTGTCAACTATGTGTCTGTGTCAACTATGTGTCTGTGTCAACTATGTGTCTGTGTCAACTATGTGTCTGTGCCAACTATGTGTCTGTGTCAACTATGTGTCTGTGTCAACTATGTGTCTGTGCCAACTATGTGTCTGTGTCAACTATGTGTCTGTGTCAACTATGTGTTTGTGTCAACTATGTGTCTGTGTCAACTATGTGTCTGTGTCAACTATGTGTCTGTGTCAACTATGTGTCTGTGTCAACTATGTGTCTGTGTCAACTATGTGTCTGTGTCAACTATGTGTCTGCGTCAACTATGTGTCTGTGTCAACTATGTGTCTGTGTCAACTATGTGTCTGTGTCAACTATGTGTCTGCGTCAACATACTACACGTCTCATATTCTTGCTTTAATAAATCACTGTTGTTATCTATAAACTCACAAGTCTTCTTCCCAACAAAAACAATAATATAATACACAAAAGAATGTTAACAGCCAGTTCTTTAGTGAAGAATTAAAGAAAATGGTAAGACATCATTAACGGTAAAGAACTCGGGAGTTTTACCAGCTTTGGTCGTTGTTATGGTCGCTGTAAGAGGCGGGCCTACATTACTGCTGTCACTCATGGGCTGGACAGTGACAGTGTAGTCAGTACACGGCTGAAGACCTGTGATGGTATACTTAGTGTTGTTACCACCGTCCACAGTGTGAGTCCCGCCGTTATCCCCGGGAGTCCAGCTGATGATGTAGGAGGTCGCGCTAGACACCGGCAACCACGAGGCATTTATATGGTATGATAAGGCTGTCAGCGTCAGGTCTGAATTATCTGTTGAAGAAAGACCATAACACCAGAGGTTATTAATGACAGCAACACACACACACACAAGAACCGTACACAAACATCAGTAAAACAGGACACTACCGATGGTTACCTTTAAGGCTCTTCTCGTCTCCTTTGTTCTGGAAAGAGAAACAAATATCATCATTAATGTAAGAAAAAGTTAATTTAGTTTTTCAATAATGTTTTATGTCAGTCCTTCCTGAGGTTGATAGTTTACCATATATTGTATTGGTGGAGCATCAATATTACCATCACTAGTCAACTGTGTGTGTGTGGTGGAGCATCATTATTACCATCACCAGTCTACTGTGTGTGTGGTGGAGCATCATTATTACCATCACTAGTCTACTGTGTGTGTATGGTGGAGCATCATTATTACCATCACCAGTCTACTGTGTGTGTGTGGTGGAGCATCATTATTACCATCACCAGTCTACTGTGTGTGTGGTGGAACATCATTATTACCATCACCAGTCTACTGTGTGTGTGGTGGAGCATCATTATTACCATCACCAGTCTACTGTGTGTGTGTGGTGGTGCATCATTATTACCATCACCAGTCTACTGTGTGTGTGGTGGTGCATCATTATTACCATCACCAGTCTACTGTGTGTGTGGTGGAGCATCATTATTACCATCACCAGTCTACTGTGTGTGTGGTGGAGCATCATTATTACCATCACCAGTCTACTGTGTGTGTGTGGTTGGAGCATCATTATTACCATCACCAGTCTACTGTGTGTGTGGTGGAGCATCATTATTACCATCACCAGTCTACTGTGTGTGTGTGGTGGAGCATCATTATTACCATCACCAGTCTACTGTGTGTGTGTGGTGGAGCATCATTATTACCATCACCAGTCTACTGTGTGTGTGTGGTGGTGCATCATTATTACCATCACCAGTCTACTGTGTGTGTGGTGGAACATCATTATTACCATCACCAGTCTACTGTGTGTGTGGTGGAGCATCATTATTACCATCACCAGTCTACTGTGTGTGTGTGGTGGTGCATCATTATTACCATCACAAGTCTACTGTGTGTGTGGTGGAACATCATTATTACCATCACCAGTCTACTGTGTGTGTGTGGTGGTGCATCATTATTACCATCACCAGTCTACTGTGTGTGTGGTGGAACATCATTATTACCATCACCAGCCTACTGTGTGTGTGTGGTGGAGCATCATTATTACCATCACCAGTCTACTGTGTGTGTGTGTGGTGGAGCATCATTATTACCATCACCAGTCTACTGTGTGTGTGGTGGAACATCATTATTACCATCACCAGTCTACTGTGTGTGTGTGGTGGAGCATCATTATTACCATCACCAGTCTACTGTGTGTGTGTGGTGGTGCATCATTATTACCATCACCAGTCTACTGTGTGTGTGTGGTGGTGCATCATTATTACCATCACCAGTCTACTGTGTGTGTGGTGGTGCATCATTATTACCATCACCAGTCTACTGTGTGTGTGTGGTGGAGCATCATTATTACCATCACCAGTCTACTGTGTGTGTGTGTGGTGGTGCATCATTATTACCATCACCAGTCTACTGTGTGTGTTGTGGTGCATCATTATTACCATCACCAGTCTACTGTGTGTGTGGTGGTGCATCATTATTACCATCACCAGTCTACTGTGTGTGTATGGTGGTGCATCATTATTACCATCACCAGTTTACTGTGTGTGTGTGGTGGTGCATCATTATTACCATCACCAGTCTACTGTGTGTGTGTGTGTGTGGTGGAGCATCATTATTACCATCACCAGTCTACTGTGTGTGTATGGTGGTGCATCATTATTACCATCACCAGCCTACTGTGTGTGTGTGGTGGAGCATCATTATTACCATCACCAGTCTACTGTGTGTGTGTGTGGTGGAGCATCATTATTACCATCACCAGTCTACTGTGTGTGTGGTGGTGCATCATTATTACCATCACCAGTCTACTGTGTGTGTGGTGGTGCATCATTATTACCATCACCAGTCTACTGTGTGTGTGTGGTGGAGCATCATTATTACCATCACCAGTCTACTGTGTGTGTGTGTGTGTGTGTGTTTATCACCATTAATCATCACTCCGCCACATTACAGTTATCAGTCAATAATCAATAAGTTAACTCTAAACACCAAACATCATTATACAAATAAGTATTATAATGCGTCAACATGTAAACAACATCCTAAACATGATGTTATTCTCACCGGGCCGGGCCGGGATACTGAGGGATATTTATATCACTTTGTCTACGTATCTTTGTACAGGTGAAGGTGATAGTTGTGTACAGTACAGTTTAAAGGTACAAGCTGTGACCAATGTTGTACAGGTGAAGGTGATAGTTGTGTACAGTACAGTTTAAAGGAACAAGTTGTGACCAGTGTTGTACAGGTGAAGGTGATAGTTGTGTACAGTATAGTTTAAAGGTACAAGTTGTGACCAGTGTTGTACAGGTGATAGTTGTGTACAGTACAGTTTAAAGGAACAAGTTGTGACCAGTGTTGTACAGGTGATAGTTGTGTACAGTACAGTTTAAAGGTACAAGTTGTGACCAGTGTTGTACAGGTGATAGTTGTGTACAGTACAGTTTAAAGGTACAAGTTGTGACCAGTGTTGTACAGGTGAAGGTGATAGTTGTGTACAGTACAGTTTAAAGGAACAAGTTGTGACCAGTGTTGTACAGGTGAAGGTGATAGTTGTGTACAGTACAGTTTAAAGGTACAAGTTGTGACCAGTGTTGTACAGGTGATAGTTGTGTACAGTACAGTTTAAAGGTACAAGTTGTGACCAGTGTTGTACAGGTGATAGTTGTGTACAGTACAGTTTAAAGGTACAAGTTGTGACCAGTGTTGTACAGGTGATAGTTGTGTACAGTACAGTTTAAAGGTACAAGTTGTGACCAGTGTTGTACAGGTGATAGTTGTGTACAGTACAGTTTAAAGGTACAAGTTGTGACCAGTGTTGTACAGGTGATAGTTGTGTACAGTACAGTTTAAAGGTACAAGTTGTGACCAGTGTTGTACAGGTGATAGTTGTGTACAGTACAGTTTAAAGGTACAAGTTGTGACCAGTGTTGTACAGGTGAAGGTGACGTAGGTAAAGGCTGTGTGCTCTTACACAAACTGATCAAGT
This sequence comes from Homarus gammarus, assembly GCA_958450375.1. Classification (NCBI taxonomy): domain Eukaryota; kingdom Metazoa; phylum Arthropoda; class Malacostraca; order Decapoda; family Nephropidae; genus Homarus; species Homarus gammarus. The sequence goes on along the minus strand of CAUDMG010003423.1, from coordinate 278,085 downwards.
CATGGTGATGTGTTCCTGGTTCTTGGGGCAGGGATGATGGTGAAGTGTAAAGTGTTTTGTAGGATGGTGATTACCTCTTGTGCCTGGGTGAACGGTGACCTCACCAGCAGCACCAGCACCAATGACCACCACACTCCTCTCATGTTCCTGCCTGGTGACCACACTGTGCTGTATCTTGGTGACCACACTGTGCTGTATCTTGATGACCACACTGTGCTGTATCTTGGTGACCACACTGTGCTGTATCTTGATGACCACACTGTGCTGTATCTTGGTGACCACACTGTCCTGTATCTTGGTGACCACACTATGTTGTATCTTGGTGACCACACTGTGTTGTATCTTGGTGACCACACTGTCCTGTATCTTGGTGACCACACTGTGCTGTATCTTGGTGACCACACTGTGCTGTATCTTGGTGACCACACTATGTTGTATCTTGGTGACCACACTGTGTTGTATCTTGGTGACCACACCGTGCACTTTCCCGGTCACCACACAATGTATCCTGTTCACAAGTTAGCACGCATCACCATACGCTGAGAGAGGAGTGTGTGTCTGCTGGTGACCGTTACCTGACTGGTGAGAACTTGAGTTGTTGTGAAGGTCTTATCTGAAGGAGTGTTTCAACAAGGTCCCTTTATTTTTTATTTACTTTATCAGCTCATCACTTATCAACTTTATGATCGTTCGAGCCGGTCTGTTGTTGGTTACTGTGTTACGACCATTACTGTTCAACGTTAATACAGGAGGAAACAGGAGTACCCAGAGGAAACTCGCCATCTGACCCGGGCGAGGGATCGATTCCAGGACACATTGTCGAAAAACACTTTACCACCAGCGCCCCTTAGCTGGAGGCTTAACACGTAGTCACTCTAAACCCTATCCCAACTTGGCGATGATGAATTTCAGAATGAACACTACGACTCCTGTTGTTTCGGTTGGGTTGCCACAATCCTTCGTCCGTTGTGTCATATTTTTTAACACAATTTTATATCGGTAGTTTTTTGAGTGACTGAACAACTAAAAAAATAATTAACAGATAATTCTAAGTTGATATTTGAGTATTACTGTACTCGATCAAGAAGCCAAACAAACACAAAATAAGTAGAAGTGTCTTAAACAGTCGACTTAATTAACGGATTCACTATAATGAGTTTTCGTTCCCTAAAATATTCTTGTTTACAAATGATCATTGGCCATAAAACATCTAAACTGACAATTAAATAAATCCAAGGTTTATGTTATGTACTGAACCTCACTTTAAACATTTATTATGAAAAATCAACAAAACTACGTCGAAAATTAAGAAACTCTATTATAGATTGATAGATAGATAGATACTCGGCAAACTCGTCATAGAAGTATATAAATAATGTAGATATAGAATTCAGCATGTATATTGAAATTACAGGTATGCAATGTACAGTACGGTATATAGACAGTGCAGGTATGAAGTATACATTGAGAGTGCAAGTAAACATTGTACACAGACAGTGCGGGTATCCAGTGTACCTAGACAGTGTAGGACTGTAGGTATACAAACAATGGCAAACAGTAAGTCAGTTTGACTCAGGATATTTAACAAAGCCACCAAAGGGTGTTTCAGTTGGGTCCTCTGCTTAGGCCGGAGGATTAATGAGCAATACAAGGGTCTCTGTTTAGTGATACAAAAAATCCCTCTGTTCTCTTCTCTGTAGATTCTTCGGCTATGTATTTATTTATTCTTGTTTATCACTGAATTGTTTGATGCTATAACTTGTTTTGTTATGGTCCATCGTAGCTGTAAAGAAGAAATATGTTTTTTGTTAACCTGGACCACCAGTTCTGTTCACTTCCCCCAAGAGCCCTGACGGTTCATGCCTTTAATACCTACACAGGTAACATAAGGTCCGTGTAGTGCTTGTGTCTAATCTTGGTGACGTTAACTTTTGTGAGATAAGATGAGTTATCTCTCAGGGACAGACACACACACACTGCAAGCGATGTATATATGTATGTATGTATTAAACTTGCAATCCTTATGGTCGATCTTCCAGTTCTTATACAACAGTTCTACAACACTTGTTATGGTTATCGTCACTGGAGAGCATTATAAGAGATGCCATGATGGAACATTTATTACGAAACAACCTTGCAAAGGATTACTAAAACCGTTTTATGCCGGGACGATCCTTCTTGACAAATTCTGGAACAGGGTGGTAATATCGAAATTATATATCTAGATTTTGCCAAAGCTTTCGATAGAGAACCGCATGAAAGGCTGAGAATTAAACTGGAAGGGTACAGGATTCGGGGAAGTGTCCTAGCGTAGATTGGTGACTTTCTGCATGACCACAAACAGTGTGTGTTGATTAATAGAGCGAAATCGTCATGTGTACCTGTGGCAATTGGGATACCACAGGGCAGTCAGTGTATTGGGCCCGTCGGTGTTTGTCTGCTTGTTTCATAATGGACATGCCAAAGGCTATATACACTCTTCCATACAAATGTTTGCGGACGATGCCAATTTATTTAAGGAAATTAAGATTTAAATAGACAGAAGAGCTACAGAAAGATCTGTTGGCTTCAATAGGGGTCGAAGAAATGGTTGTTAAGACGTTCGTTCGTTCGTTTAGCTGGCCGTCAACTGCAAGGTTATCACAGTCGTAGTCTTGTTGTTTTTATGTTCTCTTCCTGTTTATCCTTTTCTTCTTTTGGACAGACCACACTTGGTGTACTTCCTCACAAACATATTGTTCTTTGTTTTTTGTTCTTATTTTTCTTTACTTTCTTCGTCCTCTTGTCTCTTCTTTTCTTCGTTAATTTTTTCTCCTCTTTCTTCTTTCTTCGTTTTTGCTTGTTTCTTAACTCTAAAGATAGCCTCCTTGTAGCTAAGTTTTTCTTGTATCTCAACTTGGCTACCCTACACTCCTCCCCTCACTTGGGACACTCCCGGTCGGAGGAGGAATGAGGGTTGCCACAAGCTGCACACTTATTCCTTACTTTCTTTGGTACCCGGGACCTCCCTAGGCCGGCATTTCTTGGCTGCGTGGCCGTAGCACTGACAATGGTAGCACCTCGTTGATCTTAGTATGTATGGTTTTACTGGAACGGTGTCCCATCCCTGTCAAACCTTTTTGGGAAGTACGCCAAGGAAACTGACAACGGCAGAGGTGGACTGTGCATTCCAAAATGAGTACTTCTAGTTCGTCGAGCTCCAGAGGTTCGATTTCGGTGTGGGAAATGACCTTCACACTGCCTTGTCAGTTTGAATGGCACGCCGTTGATGTATGTAAAGGCCACAAGGCCACTACTCGGCCGGCGGACGACCTTATCAACCCTCTCTTTACCTGAAGAAGTAAAAAAAAAATCTTCAGGACGAGGAGGTTCAGCTTCTCGGGAGGGGTTGGAGGTGGGGGACTTAACCTCTCGGTCTTCATCTTCTCCCACGCGACTTTCGTGGCTGAGGTCTTGTCCCGTTCTGTGTGCTAAGACTCTGTCACAAAGAATAAGAGGATGCACCTGGGTCGTACCAACAGTAAAGAGGCGTATCACATGTCCCAATGGGGCGAAGAAATTACATTATTAGAGATAGAATGTGAAAAGGCTGGATGTGTATGTTAACAACGAATTGAAGCTCTTAGGCCATTGTGAGAAGGTGAATCAAGCAACGAAACTAGTAGGTCTTAAAAGAAGGTCGTTCAGATATCCCTTGTAACGCTCTTGAAGATTAAGGTGCTTCGCCGTCTGGTTCCCGAGATATGCAAGGAGCTGTCAGTTGACTAAATGTCCAATGGCAGGTCACCAGACTGGTGCCTGTACTTCGGCACCTCAGCTGTCCAGATAGATTAGAGCGCCTGCAACTGCCTGGCTAATACTACAGACATGCAAGGTGGGACCTAATTGAGGTGAATAAGCATCCCAAAGGGTACTATTCAGTCGAGTGTCCATACCTGAAGTTGGCGGACGCTCGCCCCACAAGGGATCACAGCTCAAGGTTGAAGAAGCTACAAATCCAGAGAACTGAGGGCAAACGTTTTCTGAGTGAGAATTGTAACCTCTTGGAACAATCTCCCATAGTGTGTTGTGATGACACTGAGTGCGAGCTCTTTTAAGACCAGACTTGACTAACATTGGCGCAGGTACAGATACATTCGGTAGCCAGTACTTGTATAAGGGCCTGCGCCTCTTATAACAACTTACTTTAATATTTCAACCTTTGGTAGCATCGACGAGGGTCTAGGCACATGGGTATTGTAATTCTGGTATCAAGTCCTTTGACGGAAATGAAGGTAACTACTGGGAGAAATGAACACTCCTTAAATACTCAAGAACAAGTTTATTAATATGGAATCAAAGTGGGGAAAAATATATCATTAACATATAACTACCAGGCTCCCTCCTGGGCTTATTGCAGACTCAGTATTTCTTCTTTACTGATTTTCTTATGGACTTATTTTCTTAATTTTACTCCTTTGCAATTTACTCAGATATTACACTCTTACTGCACATAACCTTACTGGTGTTACATTACATCACATAGCAAGACCAGTTCCTTGGCCCTACTCACAATACATAGTTACATGGCAACTCCTTGCAGATTACTTTACTGCCACTCCAAGTGGGTACTTCTACTTCACCCACATCTTCTAGTGGTACATTTCATTACAGTTACAAGACTTTACTCATAGTCCCAAGGGGACAACTTTACTTCTCACACATTACTAGGTACTTTCCATTACATCCAGTTATAAGACAAACTGGCATATGATACTTCACAGACTGTTGGTAGTGCATATGAGATGCACTCACAACATGCACGTTAATACTGAAACCAGCAAATTACAACATGGGTTCACTACCCAACATTGGATAATTATTTCCAATTAATTATACCAAGGCCTATACCAGACTCTCTGGACATATAACTCCAAGGCAGGTCCCAGGGTATCCCACTGGCGCCTGTACTAACTGACGACGGCTGTTGTGATTGGTTATACTCTGACACGAGGCAGGTCTGGGGCCCCGGGCCCACGAGGTGGACCTGCAGTTTCAATCATGTTGAATCACCGACATCAAGGCATATATTGGTCTCTGCTGGTTACCCACCGGCTCAGCTGCCGATGGGGTGCTCAAATAAGCCCACCCTGGAATCTGGGAACAAATGGGAGAGGACGTCATGGGACAGTTTGGGAAGCATGAACAACACAAACAAATCTTTCGTCTCACAACGTCAGACGACATTTACTTTATATTACTTCTTACACTGGGTGAATGACAATTACACTGTTACAACATGAACACTGATAAACACTGATATTCACTACAATTGACTGGCGATTTATATAACTAATCCATGATTGAGCTTGTCAGGAGAGAATGGAATAACAACGTTGTGACAACTGTCTTCGAAGGTGGGACTTACTGGGGGGGATCATAACTGTAAACATAGAATGGGAAAAACACGCTTCTTCTAGGGGATAGCTAACCAGCTACCCTCTCATGTACTTAGCAAATGCGGCATCTTCTAAGAATGGAGGGGGGCCGGAGTTACTACTAAGAGCAGAGACGTTACCGGGAACAAATTCTGGCTTGAATGTCATGTACACTAATACTGACACGTTCCTTGATAAGAGAGAGGAGTTTGAAACATTACTGAAGGTACACCAACCAGATATTGTAGGAGTTGTAGAACTATTTTACAAGAATAGGAGAATCGACCCAGAGGAATGCAAGTTCAGTATTGCTGGATATGAGTCATTTATGAACCTTTCTCAAGAAACTTACAAGAGGGGTGTGGTTAACTATGCTAGGCAAGACCTTAGAGCCAGCCAGGCGAGGGTACAGGGAGAGGATGCTTTTGAAGAGTCCAAGTGGTGTAAAATTAAATTAAAGCGAGGGAACTTACTTATCGTCGGGTGTATCTACAGATCCCCAAACTGTGGCCCACTAAATCAAAGGAACTTAAGAGCCTTCATAAACAACGCGGCAATGCTCAACCCTAGCCACCTCCTTATCATGGGGGACTTTAACTATGGCGACATCGACTGGAGAAACGAGTCCACCCCAAATGACTTAAAAAACCCTGCTACTCTTTTTGTAGAAGCTCTGAGAGATAATTTCTGTTCCAACATGTTAGAGACCCGACACATTACAGAGGGGAGCAAACACCCAAGCCATTTGACCTCATCATAACAAACGAGGAGGGTATGGTGGGCGAAATGGAACACCTTGCCCCAGTTGGCACCAGTCACCAGGTAGTGTTGTTATTCAGATTTAACTGTTATCTAGTTCAAGATAAGGCCAGGCCAAGGTGCAAATATTACAAGGGAAATTACAATGGGATGAGGGAAGAGATGAGGGGTATCCACTGGCCTGACTCACTAAGGCACAAGAGCGCAGACACTACGCTGAATATCATAACTAGTAAAGTGACCCATTTGATCGATAAATATATACCCAAGACCAAACCCAGTGCCCCTATGAATACAAGGGGATCCCTACACATGAGCCATGCGGCGGTCGATAAAGTTAAGAAGAAAGCCCAGAAATTCAAGATGTGGGTTGGGTCAAACGATGAGCCAGAAACCAAGCAAAGGGAGAGTGTAGAAGGGCTGAAAAGGAGTTCCAAAGGCTGGTTGCAAGAGAGGCTAATTCAAACCCAAAGGCGTTTTATCGCTTTACAAAATCGAAATTAAAAAAGCGAGAAGGAGTATCAGACCTGAGGCTTGAAGATGTTAGTTATGCAGATTCTGACCAGGATAAAGCTGAGGCATTGAACAGCTTCTTTTCCTCGGTGTTCACAAGAGAGGATGCGATTAACCTTCCTGCGTTTGAGGACAGACGGTTTGACACAGCACTGACCCACATTGTGTTCACAGAAGAGGGTATTAGAAATAAACTGTCAATGCTATAGGTCCATAGGAGTCCCGGCCCTGACGTAGTGCATCCCAGAGTGCTAAGGAGTTGTGTAACGAGCTTGCCGAGCCCCTGAAGATCCTGTTTTGTAAATGCCTGGATGAACAAAAGGTCCCAATGATTGGAAAGTGGCTTATGTGAGTCCTATCTTCAAGAAGGGCGATCGTCACTCCACAAACAACTATAGACCGGTGAGCCTGAGAAGCATAAGATGTAAAGTACTTGAGGGTATTATCAGAGATGCACAATGGAACATCTACTACGAAACAAACTTGTAAAAGATTGCCAACATGGTTTTATGCTGGGGCGCTCCTGCTTAACACAATTGCTCAAGGTATTGGATATTTGGACCCATATTCTGGAACAGGGTGGTAATATCGACATTATATACCTAGATTTTGCCAAGGCTTTCGACAGTGTACCCCACGAAAGGCTGAAAATCAAACTGGAAGGGTACGGAATTCGGGGAAATGTCCTCGCGTGGATAGAAGACTTTCTACATGACCGCAAGCAGTGTGTGGTGATTAATGGCACGAAATCATCATCTGTACCTGTCACAAGCGGGGTACTACAGGGCAGTGTATGGGTCCCGCTGTTGTTTGTTTGTTTCATAAATGACATGCCTGACGTTGTACACTGCTCCATACAAATGTTTGTCGATGATGCCAAGTTATTCCGGGAAATCAAGAACCAAGCGGACTGTGAAGAGCTGCAGAAGGATCTCTGTGAGCTCCAAGAATGGTCGAAGAAATGGCTGCTGAGATTCAATGTCACAAAGTGTAACAGGATGCACCTGGGGTGTACCAACGGTAAGGAGGCGTATCGTATGTCCCAACGGGATGAAGAAACCGTATTATTTGAGACTGAATGCGAGGAGGACCTAGGTATGTATGTTGACAATGAGCTGAAGTTCTCGGGCCATTGCGAGTAGAAGGTAAATCAGGCAAATAAATTATTGGGTATAATAAGAAGGTCATTCAGATACCTAGACGGTCTGTCCCTAGTAACGATCTTCAAAAGTGAAGTGTTTCCCCATCTGGAGTACTGTCACCCCGTCTGGTCCCCGAGATATGCTGGCGACTGTCAGTTGGTTGAAAATGTTCAAAGGAGAGCCACCAGACTGGTGCCTCTGTAAGGGTCTGTTTTTTCTTTATTTCATATTTCGCATTTATTCTTCCTTTCTATAATTTATTCTTCTTTTCTATACTTTATTCCTTCTATCATATATCTTATTGCATTTTCTGAATTTTATGTCCTTACTTTCTCTCAGTTATATTCTGCTTTAGTCATATTCTATACCATGGATCAGTCTGGGAAAACCATGTCAATCTTACTATAACACTTATTGTGCTTACCACGGTAGCCTGCCACCACCCAGACTTTTATTAGAATATAACATATCTCATTGGAATGTGAGGTAGCGTGTTAGCCAGCTTCTAGGCACGTGAGTTACAATAGTTATTTTCTGAGAACCAACGGGTAGAAGGGATAGAGCGGTGATACTCATTGTTTACTAATTCAATATTTATTAACATAAGGAGTAAACACTATATTAGTTAAGTACACTCAGACAAGACTGGACCACTTAGGCCTTACTTTACCCATAGCAAAATAGATCTTCATTTCTTGGTTACAACATGACACACTCATTATTTTATTTCGTTGTCAATACAGATGATTATATGACACACTCGACAATATCCAAAATTAAGCTATTATTTAACACATCATGATATTTTGGAATGAACAGCATGGCACTTTAGCTAGAACTCAGTTGGTTGTACACATGGATGGTGGACTCACAACCCCTATAACAACGTCACCAGCTGGTAACACCATCATTCATGGGTTCAATACTCAACCTGGGATAACTATATTTCTGCTAATTATCCCCAATCATGGATACCAATACTGTTCAATACATATAACCAAGATCAATGGACCGGACAAGACTGGGTCCACTGGTCGCGGGGTTGTTTACTACACAAACAGCCGAAGCTCGTTCGCCAGCAGCGCCCGGGGGTAGACTCGGTGCAGTGTCTTCCCACGGTGTTCCCTGAATGTTCCCGTTCTCAGATTCTCTTCTCGCTATATTAAAGGCATCCTTCACAGACCATCTTGCCCATAGGCGGCTATCGAACCTCAGTAGTGGTGCCAACACAGACAGTGCCTGGAGATGCGTTGAGGAAGAGTCACTTAACTCATCTACACATGACTATACGTCTGGCAACAATACAGACGACACTTACTTTACTTGAATTACTTGGCACATGATTATTTCACTATGTTAAAACATGAACACTGATATTCACAAAATTCGACTGAGTGAAACTGACTTAACATGTCGGCGGGAAACAATTGTTCACATACCTGGAGATGCGTTGAGGAAGAGTCACGAGCGTGTGAGTCTTCCTCGTGCATTCGTTTATATACGGCCTCGGGCAGTTCTGGCCTATACATGCATACCAGAAAGACTAATCTCACCAACGACAGAAATTCTCTTCAACTCAGTCGCTGTACATTCAACTATGAAAATCATTGTCATGGGTCAGGTGAATTTCTTATGTCTATTTTTATAATCTAATTAGAGATTGAGTTTGTCAGGAAAAAGTGAAATGGGCGTTACATACACACACTAACAACTCTACTTTCCCGGAAACTGCAAACCACAGCCAAGGAATTCTTCCTGAGAAGCCGTTAGGTCTTGGAGATTTTGAGTTTGACAGAATCTTTTCAGGAGATTAATGACTTTCTTAAATAGACAACTAACACTAACTAAACTACAAACATCAGGTTCTCTGATATTTGGGTATCAAAATGGTCTAATTTCAGTAGTACTTAGAAACTCCTGGCTATCCCCAAGGACGATATGAGGACAAGCCACTCGTACTGGCAGACTCGACACTCACTTACTTGACTAGTTTTACTAACAATAAAGACAGTTGAAGCTTCCAACATCACTCACAATTGATCTTGAATGTTCCAAATATAATCAGACATATCTAAGTTGCCTTAACATACACCACCACAGTTGCAATTTTAAATTTTGTGTCGTTATACTAAGGAATAACGAAGTCGCGGGTGCACTCTAAAATTGAGAGAAAACGGAGAACTCAGACATCCTGAAGTGATGAGAAAACGGACGCCTTAGATGGGAGACTCAATAAAGAGGGCATAGCTACATGTTTTTTGGGCTATTGAGCGTAATATGAATCGTCTGCTTTTACGTTAACTAACATGCACGACCATGGTCATTACACCTGTACTTCAGCACCTCAACTACCCTGAGAGATTGGAGCGCTTGAACTTGCCTAGCTTATACTACAGACGGGCAAGGGGCAACCTAATTGAGGTGTATAAACATCTCAAGGGGCACTACTCAGTCGAGTGCCCTTACTTGGAGCTGGCGGACGCAAGATTGAAGAAACCGCAGGTCCAGAAAACTGTGAGGGCAATTTTTTTCGGAGTGAGAATTGTGAACTCTTGGAACAATCTACCAGAGAGTGTTGTGACGGCACCGAGTGTGAGCTCTTTCAAGACAAGACTTGACCAACACTGGAGCAGGTTCGGGTACCTTCAGGAACCGGTGCATGCCCAGTACTTGCTAACAGTGCGTAACAGAGACGTAACCGATCGCCCAAGCGGCTAATGAGCCGATCAGTGGTGAAGGGATTAGGTAAAAGTAAATCTGTGAATCAGTCGACGAACGCTCAACCTCGAGTGGAGGGACAATAGCCGGACATGTAACAGAAATGGAAACGTTCGTTGCTGTAGTTTAGCTAAATTATTATATATTTTATATTTCTAATTACTGCTAAAATGTCAAATAAATATATTTAATGAAGAAAATAAACGGTAAAATAATGGAGTCCGCATGGGTTTTACAAGATGAAGATTCGTCTTTGGTATCTAAAACACTTAAAATAATTGACATTTTTATCACGTTTCTCACCGTTTCACGTAATTGCAGTAAGATGAGTAGCTTTGGTAATATGAATATTTCATTAATTCATGTCTTGGTTTTTATCATGCTGGCAACAATGTTTGTTTATTGACAAGCAGGAGAGGGCAAGAAATTTAGTGTTAAGATTATACCACGAACAAGAACACTAAAGGATAATTACTTCTCTGTATATAGACAATATAAACCTATTATAACTTTATAAAAACTAACTCAAATTCAACAGTGTATTTTTAATTTAAAAATTATAGACTCCATTGGCTCGTGTCTCCTGAGAGGTAAATAGTTTGATTGTCCCGTTCGTGTGGTATTCCTAACATTGTCCATCTTGCCAGTAGGTGAGGTGGAACTCTAACACCCGCACTATAAGGTCCACTTACACTGTTATACATGACTCCCTCCACCCAGCCACACAGTGGTTGTACTTAGGTATGTGTGGGCCACTCGGGAACTTCATCAGAACCCCAGATCTTACCTGACATGAGCAGTCATGGAGACAGTGAGTCAGGAAGAGCACTGGAGACTTCCCGTGATTTTTTTATTATTTTCACAAACGTTGTTAACTGTGTGTCAGTGATGACCAGTCTCGTGTGGCCCCAATGGTGAGACTCTTATTTTAATGAGCCTCATGATTCTGTGGACTGTTTGAAGGTTTCTTTCTTACGAGATTTTCACTAACATTTGTTTGTTCAAGCAGAGATATTATGATTATAAAATTACTTTAGGAACAATAATTAGGCAGGTAATATTGCAGTAAACAGCAACCACGGAATTCCGGAAATTCATTACACTCAATCGATAGAACTATTTTTTCTATGATAATTTTCTTACATTACATTAGGTTAGGTAACATTTTTTTTATCAGATTTTTGGGTTGCTGTAATCTGCAATTTTACCATTAGGCCATAGTCTCTATGCCATTGGTGCTGTTATGAATAAAATATTAGGTTAGGTTAGATTAGTTTGGATATCTAATTACAGGGATGACCAAAACTATAATTTTACCTGAAATTTATTAACAAATATGGCTAAAAATAAGGACACTATGGGAAATAGGCCAGGCATACAGGTAGGGCAGCTGTATGTGAAACGTCATTGTTTATTGGCATGGCAACCTGATATGCATGTGTGGTGGGCAGACTATACAATGATAGTTACCAAGATGGCCTTTCTGACTAACCTAAACTAACCTAACCTTCAAAAATGCAGTCCATCAATACAGCTGCCATACTTATATCCATTACGGGAAAAAAGTCTTTACTTTATTCTCTTCGCCACTGATCGGCTCGCTAGCCATTTGGGTGGTCAGTCACGTCTATGTTAGGCACTTTTGACTAGTACTGGGTGTGTACTGACTCCAGAATGTATCTACCTGCTCCAGTGTTGGTCAAGTCTGGTCTTGAAAGAGCTCACATTCGGTGCCATCACAACACTCACTCCAAAAAATGTTTGCCCTGACAATTTTCTGAACTTGTGGCTTCTTCAACCTGATGTTGTGACCCCTAGTGGGGCAGTTATCTGCTAGTTCCAGGTATGAACACTCAACTGAGTACTGTACTGGAAATATCCTCTTTGGTGCTTATTGGATGTTGAACTAGCTAAGTTAAGAGTGTATTATTGAAAGAAATATAATATTTATTAATTATTCATTATCTTGAAGTAGATTTGTTTCCTCTCCTTGTATTCATTATTCTGTGGTGATGTTTCTGGCAGCGAGATCGTTAACACACTTACCTGGCAAGTGAGCTCTATCTTCAAGTAGTTACTCTCACTTCAACTAGCCTATTAAAAACAAACACGTCAGTGAATGAACCACTAATCAGTTGCCTGAGCACTCATTGTCTGTTCTTTCTAAAATCAAGTAGAGTTACAGTAAGTACAGTAATGGTTTTTGGTTACTCACTACAGCAGGCATGGGCAACCTTTCCTCAGTTGTGGGCAACATTTTGATTTAGGTATTTTTCCACAGGCCAACCCACCAACATTTATATCTTACCTAACCTAAATGTAATGTTACTGTTGTATTAGCACGGACAGTGAAACAGTTTATCATCATGTTCCCCGTATAATATTTTCAGTTTACAGTCACTCTTTTTTCCATTGATGAAACAAATCCACCTTAATAATTTTTTAAGTAAAATGTTAATGTTTCTTGGCATTTAACAAATGAGGAGTGAAGCTATCTGTGAATTTGTCTTTTTTTTTTCAACAATTACAGTATTTTTCTTAATTATGAGACACACCTACCAGAACAGTGTCAGTGTTAATCTTGGTGCATGAGGAAGTAGAGCGAAACCCTTTGTAGGCACATCTATTTATTTTTACATTTACGTACATTCACAATGTATTTCAACTTCAGCTGCTCTAATACAGAAAATAATAAAATTCTGCATGTGACATTATAGCAATCAGGGTTGGAATTAATAGGACATCTTGGTGCAATTCATTTTATTTTACAGCTACAATATTTTCTATTTTGTGAGACACTCGTAAATTAATGATGACATGTACACCATATGTAATCAACCAGTCAGGGTTTCAGATACTGTAGTAAGATATCAGGACTTAATTTACTATTGACACTGTTTCAATTTTGTCCAACATTTTATAGTCAGCAATATGACAGTACTACCAGTCATAGGTAGTGGGACTCCTGGGTTTGGATGCTTCAACATAGCCATTCAAAATTTGGAGGAATGTGATACAACCTTGAGGTAACACTCCTGATGCTCGTATGGATCTGTGATTAAATTTTATAAACTTCAAGCATGAGAAAAACTGTTTACATAAATATATCCTGTAGAAGTCATGAACTGCAACAGCTTGGAATTTAACCTTTAGTTCCAGGTCCTCCTGAGCTTCAATCAGCTCCAACTGTAGATGAATTGGAGCGTCATCAACATGAAATGGTGTGGAGAAAGATGTTCAGGCTGGTTTCTTTATTTTTTAATTCTTTGAAACAGGATGGGAATTCCTGGGTCAAACCATAAAGTTTTCTCGCAAATTGATTACCTTTCCCAGAGGTTTCTTTTCCACAAGCTTTGAGGAGAGTAGGAAAGTGTGATGTGTCATTTCTTCAAAGTTGTGTCTGCCACAATCGCATTTTGTTTTGAAAATATTTGATGTGGCTGTATGACCCGTGAATCGGTTGACCTCTTTTCTGTAACTTGATGTTAAGTCATTGAGATGTGTCATAATGTTGACGAGGAATGCTAAATCAGCCAGCCAATCATTATCATATAATTCCAGCACTGACTTACCTTTCATTTCCATGAAGGTAGACACCTCATATTTGAGATAGTGGAATCTTTTTAACATTTTACCCTTGTTGAGCCAGGGCACATCAGAATAGTAGACAAGATCTTCTTTACCTTATCCAGGTCTCAAGGAAATCTCAGAACTGGCAATGATTCAAAGTCCGAGATTTGATAAAATTCATGCAATTAATGACAAGATCAATAATTTGCTTAAAATTAAATGTCTTGGAACAGAGAGTCTCTTGATGGATGGTAAAATTAAATATAGTCAGTTTTTCAGGATCCAAGTTGCAATCAGACATCTCTGCTTTAATCTGCTCAACAAGGCCAGCCTTTGCCCCTATTTCAGTTAGAAGTGTTCATATGGTGATTTTACTTCTGAGAAAAGGTCTTCCTTGTCACCATCCCTTTCATTGACTATAAACTTATTTCACTGTTGTACATTTTCATAGTTACTTAGTCTTTGGTGATGGAACAATCATGAATTGTGTGTCAAGATTATTTATTTTAATATACAATAGTTTGTATTGCTTTACTTGCCATAAGCTGGCTGCATCTACCTGAATTGTGGGCCACATTAAGTGGAATTTCTCAATCACTCCAAGGGCCACACAAAAATGTGACCCAGGCTGCAGGTTGCCCATGCTTGCACCACAGCATGTAGCGTGAAGAAATGCTGTTCTAATACTACATCATTGATAACCTAACCTTGAGTAAGGTGAACCAGACCTCCTGAATTTTTTATTTTTTATTTATTTTTTAACACTAGCGGGTGTCATCCAACAATTCCACCTGAATAATTTCAATCTGGACGATCATCTCTGTTTTATGTTATTTTTGTCATCCCACTTTGACAATGAGGTTAGGTTAGGTTAATTCATATATACACTATAATTTGGGAATCATCTAAGTGGCATATTATTCATGAGTATGTATGGAGCAGTTGTATTATGACTTAAAATCTGGGGCTAATTGTCAGATGATCCTAACTGGGTAACAGATAAGGGAAGATCTGCCATAATTCCTGAAATGCAAAATTAATTTAAAATACCAGGTAGGGCCTCACTCCTCATGTTTAGGGAATACTGTACATTTTTTATATGTATATGTTCAGTAATTTAAAGACCCATAAAGTTAATTCCTTCTAGTGTGGAAATACAAATATAAAAGCAATAATCAACTCAAATATGATTGGTTATCTGGTCAATCATGTTTAAAGGTCTTATTCCAAAGCTATCCAGTCATAATGATATTACTCAGTCATTAATATTATATGATTTAATATATAGTCTGTGATATATGAAAAATTACTACGTATTTTATTTTATAGGATAACAGACCGTTTCATTTTATAAGGCATATTGGTATATTACAACTATATTTTTCTGTCAAGTCAGCTGCAAAAATTTGTATACAAATAGGTGGTAGAGTGATGGTGCACTTCTGGTGATGGTCTTAGAGCTTGATTAGTCATGCCATGGGTGATGTAAACCCTGGGCCTCACTCAGTATCTTCCGGTACTACACCTTGGTGGCTGGTGTCACTCTTCAGGAGCTGTTACAAGATTTCTGAATAATTACAGTGTGGGAGTAACATCTCACCTTCACAGTCTACTTTGGTTGTACTATATATAAACTTAAGACCAGGTAGGTTGGGTTAGGGTGTCTTCCTCTTTGGCTGGTGCAAGATTTCAGACATGACATGCAAGATTGTCATCACTGGTAGGTGTTGCTTGTACAGCCACCTAACTTAGTTGGACATTAACAACTTCTCAGGGAAAGTCCGTAACTATGCTAGTAAGATGTACAGTACAGTACTGTGATCCTCTACTGTTGTGGCTGGCATTCTTATTTCAGCATTTTATCTCTGTCATTGAGGTGATAAGTATTTTTTTTTGTATAGTTTAGAAATTTTAAGTTTCTTTACTACAGTGTCCTTTTTACTCACACACTTGATCATCCAGAAACTTACTAACCACTTGTTGCAGGCTTGTCAATTGGTGCCAATTTGTTGTTGAAATAGTCAATTTAAATTTGCCTGTGCTGGTTGTTTTATTTCCAGCCATAGCACTTCATGATACAGTACAGTAGTTAAAAGTTCATGTGTTGATTCCCCTGAGTGTTGTGGTGTAATACATCTACTGGTGCACATGAAGATCCTCCATTCAGATTTTCTGGATTAGTTTAGTGATTGGTTAGGGTAGTAAATCTTGCCAGACCAAGTATAACCTTAGCAAAGCAAACCACATCTTTCCAGTTCCTAAAATGAAGCTCAAACTGATTGATGAACCCTCGTGTTGTACCAGCCAGCAGCATTAGAGATATCATTGTGTAGTAGTGTTAATGGCAGGGCAACCTAAAGGTTCTCTTGTGGCCACCCCTCTCATAGGGAAGTTCCGCAGGGGAGTGATACATCAGTGATAAGGCATTTTGTATAAAGTACTTATGTGTAATGTTATACAGCACAGTATTTAAATTGGGTAGAAGATTGATTAGTTGTAATTGCCATTTTTTTCCATTTTCCTTATGTTTATAAACCCTCCCATTTAATAGTATAAGAAGTTGTAACTTACGAACATATGAGGAACAATTTTGATACAGTATGTAGTATTAGTAGGATTAAGCAGATGTGAGTCGCTATAGTTGTAGTGACTCACAAACTCTGAACAATTAAACTTCACAACTTGAGTATCCAAGATATAATGTGAATATACCAAGGTTTACTTCAGTTTAAGGCTGTATGTTTTGTAGCCTTTTTTCTTGTGTCTTCTACTTGTATCTTGTTGTTTTCAGATGCTAGAATGTATGAAGAGGAAAATGCACCATAAGGGATGGTGTTCAGGTGTGGTACTCTTGAAGGCCATCACAACACTAGTAATTTGGGGCCCTGTGAAGGCTGCCGTCGCTTACAGCACCCAGCGTGAGACATCGTCATATGCATATGCGTATGAAGAAAAATTTTATAGCGAGACACTAGAATCTTTCCCCGAGTTATGGCAAAGAATATTCCTCTGGGGGTTCTTCTCCTTGTTGTTTATCCATGTTGTGTCGGCCATCATCGCATTTTTGATGCTGAGACGACATAAATATGGAAGGTAAGATGTAATATTTGGCTTCAGTTTTAAATTGATTGCAGTATATCTACAAGTTGCCATCATTTATACCAGGAGTTGTGCTACTAGAAAAGCCAGTACAAGTATCCCCCAATACAGTATACAAAGGAGCAGCCAGTACAGATATGAGTGAAATTAGTATAAACTAAAGCAAGTTTCCATAGTAAGAGGAGGGTAATATTCTCATATTCTCAGTCAGAGCCAAAATCCCTCTTGAGGATGATTTCAGTATTTTTTTTTTTTTTTTACGGGGATTAACACACCCGGGCACAAGTCACTGACCCACATCTGGGCCTGGGGGCGAAAATGTAATAATAATCATGATAATAATAATAATAATAATAATAATAATAATAATAATAATAATAATAATAAAGAACCATAAAGAAATGCAAAAATGAAAAAAAATCGAAAATGAGAAACACAATACTGTTGTGTATAAATGAGGCAGAAGTCAGATCAGCAACTTGGGACTTGGTCACAATTTTCGTGATGTCATATGGCAGCAGGGTCTACCATTAGACAATACATTATGCTTCCAATATCTTCCCAAGCAATAGTACCTCCCTGTTTGGTAGCTGCTTACTACCTACTTACCTGTCAGGGTAGTATTAAGTTTTCTTGCATACACTAATAACAATTAAGAGCTAAATACAATAAAGGGTACTATAAACTTTATTGAATGAGCATAATAAATGAGTATACAGTACTGTACATGTACTGTACTGTACTCACCAGTATATTCTATTGTTTTCTATGTGGGGAGTTGCCAGCAGTAGACTTCATCAAATATGTGATACATTTGAAATGTTGCTATCATTCCCTGATCCATCGGCTGAATGAAGTAGTGTTGTGCAGCACAAACATGACTCAAACAGTATTAGGGTGCAAGTCATTTAGGTGCATCGGGTGACTAAGAGCTGTATCAAGAAGAAGTGAGGCTTTTAAACTGAGGTTAAGAGTCAGGAAAGTAGTATGCCACATCCTCACAAACCAGGCTTTGAAAAGTGGTGCTGTTATCCACACTCTTCTTATTGGTACAGTACACAAGTGAGCAGCAAAAGTATATTGGGTAACGCCCTTTAAAACTTGCTGACTGGCTGAATTACTTACTGCAAAAATTGATTCAGCCTTTAATACAATGAAGGTCAGGTCAGTCCCACAAAGTGATATAATGAATTACACAAATATTGGCTTCTACCCTGAGGGAAAATTTTGTTTCTAACAATCCTGTTTCTAGCACACTCGGGTTTACCTGGAGTTTTGATACAGTCGAGTTAATTAGATAATACAGCACACAAGTTGTATGAGCCAGACATAAGGTTAGGAAGATGTACATGTGTGTGGTTCACTTTCTTAGAATAAAATGAATGCTATCTTGATGTCATATAAAATGTGCTCTACTTTGTAACTTGATATACATCACAATTATGACCCTGGAGTAATATTGGCTCCCTCCCAGTTGATAATAACAGTCAGCCTTCTATTACACTGGGCTGCATTTGGAAAAAAAAATCATGAGGTGCTGGGTTTCTTAGCTGATTCTTCATGTACTTTGCGTGCTGATTCCAAAAATGCCATTCATTTTGCCCAATCAGGTCAGATTTTTATGCTATGGGAATTAGGAAAAAATCGAAATTCTTAAATATGATGTCAAAATTTTTATGCAAAATATATCATAAGAAATGTAACCACAACACATAGGACCAAAATATGTCAACTACATAGATGCCTTTACAGTTAGACATGCATAAATGGCTGTCGCAGAGAATTTCTTTGGTGGTTGGTGTCTGGGGCGTCCCGTTTCAGACACCAACAGTAGTCGGCGAGCATGTTGATATCCCAGCGACCCTGGTACCGCTCCTCCATTACACGGATATCTTGATGGAAGCGTTCTCCTTGTTCCTCACTCACATCACCACAGTTCTCTGGAAAGTAGTCCAAGTGGGAGCTGAGGAAGTGCATCTTGATGGACATGAGTGCACCAAGAACTTTGTAGCTCAGAAGTAGGTCCTCAACAACTCGTTCATACTCTGGACTTCTGTAGTTGCCAAGAAAATTGGAGACAATAGACTTAAAGGCATGCCAGGCTTTCTTCTCATTTATATCCATGCTGCAATCAAACTTGGGATCTTTGAAAAGCTCTCTGATCTGAGGGCCATCAAAAATTCCTGCATTCAGCTTTGCCTCACTGACTTTTGGAAATTTTTCTTTCAGAAAATTGAAAGCCTGGCTTATTTTGTTAAGTGCCTTTACAAAGTTTTTGAACAGACCGAGCTTGATGTGCAGTGGCGGAAGAAGAATGTTCTGCGGATTCACCAGAGCATGGGCAACAACATTGTGAGAACCTGGAGTAAGTCCACTTCTTGCAGGCCAGTCACGTTGCATGTAGTGCTGCTTGTCTGCTCGACTATCCCACAGACAGAGGAAACATGCCATGTACCACCAGATGAAAAAGAAATTTAATTGTGAGAAAATATATGTAAAAAAACACGGACATATACTCTTTTCCTTTGCGTCACGGCGGACATTTAAATGGCCGGCGAGCACGTGGGTGTATTTAAATGCATCGTAAGGGCATTAAAACTGACCGAAATCTTTTCTGTGAGGCTTGCCAATGTCTCGGATGATTTTTTTAATGAACGAATATGAGGACCCCATTTTGAGCGAAAAATGCCAATGTTTTACCTGAATCTCCGCTTAAAATGCTATAGCACAAAATTCTGACCTGATTGAGCAAAATGGATAACATTTTTGAGATCAGCATGCAAAATACACCCAGAAAAGCTTAATAATACACAAACCTCAAAAACTATGCAGGGCAGTGAATTATTGACTCAATATTGTCTTCACATACTGGTACTGTGCTATATTTTGTCCATTCCTGGTGATTTTTGTTTTACCTTGTTAATTGGATCAAAGACGATTCATGTTCAACCTTGCCTGTACAATACTGTATCTCAAAGATGTTGAGGAGAATCTACAGTCTGTTAAAACTTTCTACATGATGACTTGTTTCAGGAAAGTTATGTACAATATTTGAGTGTTTTCTGCTGTATAATAGGATGTATCTTTCTTAATATTGACTGTTTGAAGTTTAAGATCATCTGAAAACTAACCATTCCAGCTTATTTTACTTGAAGATCAACAAACCTAACTTAACTCTCCAAGTTGCATTAATATTCAGGTGAAATAAACTGAGGTGTCTAATCTTCATGTGATCCAAAGTTTTAAGTAAGAACACATGTGCTAAGGCCGACAAAGCCAAAGAATTAGAGAGAATCAGCAACAGTTAGGACAATTTTTATCACGGCATGACAAGTATGGATGATGTTTCCTGTTCAGGCATAAAAAATCAGATCACATGAAGATTAGCCTCGAGCATACTTCACCTGATAATTAAGCACCCTAATGCTACCTAGGCCTATGGGGTTAGGTTGGTTCAGTTAATGTTAAGGTGGTTGATCTTAGGGTGACAAGCTGAGGGGGGGCAACTCATCAGTGCGATGATGTGACCTTTGAAATCTTCCTCAGTGGCAGCAAGGAAATAATTTACTTTAAGAATAGCATTGGCCTGACTTGTGTCATGTATATTTCAGTAAGTTATCCATGTCGAGTTGGCTTCAAGTACTGTATGTTGGTTCTTGCACAGCTTCACACAGTCTTTGTTGAACACCCACTAAGAAAACTTAAAGAAATCTACAAGTTGTTTTAGGTATTATAAATTGAACTTTACATCTCGCTCTCAAATTGTAGTACAAAAGACTAAAGAATTTGTCTATATCCACAGGTTTTCCGCTGCATGTATATTACTTATCGGCATGTGCACTACTTTTGTGATGTGTGCAGCTACCAGTGCCGCCGTTGGATTTGTACTGTACCAGGCCAAGATTTCTTTACAACCAATTCATGCCATGATATGTGGTATATCCCAGACTGCTCTATACATCCTCTTCTCTTTTTCACGAGTTATGCCTACTTTATAAGTTATGTGGCACAGAAAGGACATTATCTTTACTTACTAGTGAAGGTGAGTGATGCCTTTGTTTAACATTGTAACATCTAGTGACTGCACAAAATATAAAACGTTGGACATTTTTCAGAAAAAAGGAAGTACTTAAATACAGAATAAATGCAAATATGTTTTAAATTTTGCTGAAATTTGTAAGTGATCTTCATTCCAGCAATGCATTTACTACAAAGGGAAGATGGTTATGGTGACGTTGAAAAGAGGAAATAAGCAAGAATTTGGTTAACAAGGAAAGTTTAGTTTGTTTCTCGTGATTTCACATTACAACATTAGATATTAGAAGAGCACTGTGCCAAATATTTAAAGTCGTTCATGTGCTGTCACAGGTTTTGTCAGAGTAACTAGTATCATTGGCTTTGCAATACTGTACTGTATACAGTATCTCCCATTCTTGATGGCCTTGTGAAAATACCCAAAAATGTGTCTTTGATAAGTAGTTGCAGTTTAGATTACATACCAGTTAAAGAAATGAATAGAAATCCATCCATAATATTCACAACTGTTAGTATCATGAATCATGGCATGCTGACCAGGAAATATACTTCTTCAAAATGGTCTTACTCTATACTGTCACTTTAGAAAAGCTTTCACGTTTTGCAAGCAACTTATATTCCTTTTTTTATGATTTACTGAAGTTTTTGCTTGTTCTTAATACGAACATTGCTTACTTTGTCAATACTTTGGAGTTTGTAATTATTATTTAATACATTGGACTATTGGTATTATGTTGATGTACTTAGAGTGAAACTGTCAGTCTTGTTTCCAGGGTATTATTTTTTCTTTTGACATTGTTGGAGTAGATATGAGATATATTCTTAAGGTTTTACTGTACAGTACTGTAATAGAGCTTTCAGTATCCACCAGTACTGTACTCGGTACTTTCTCTTCACTTAAGCTTGTGGTTCAAAACACCTGAAATGTAAGGCAATAGCTCCCAGCCAGTCTTAAAAAGTACCCCTTGAATCCTACCAATTCCCTCCCAAAATACAGAAATTATGAAAGTCTTGCATTAATTTGAGTATTTTTAGTACTGTACTGTACTGTATATACAGTACTATGCAATATGCTGTGGATTTTCTCCCTTCAGCCTTTGTTTCCTTAATTTTGTTTTTCAACAGTTTTTAATGCCCATGGGATTTAGATTTCATCTTGGGGCCAGTCAGGTGCACTTGGATATGTTTGTGCTGTATCATTTTGGTCAGAACTAGTGACAGTGCCATGCTGAGGCTCCTCAGGAGAAGGAAGGTTGACACCCATATACTGTAGTGGGGAAAGTATCCTCAAATTCCTGGTGACATGCTTGTACCTTTACTTTTATTTGATCTCATTTTCAGTGGAAAGTTAAGA
This sequence comes from Homarus gammarus, assembly GCA_958450375.1. Classification (NCBI taxonomy): domain Eukaryota; kingdom Metazoa; phylum Arthropoda; class Malacostraca; order Decapoda; family Nephropidae; genus Homarus; species Homarus gammarus. The sequence goes on along the minus strand of CAUDMG010003423.1, from coordinate 255,478 downwards.
CAGCCATACAGTTTCATTTATGTACATCTTATTTGAATAGAAATATCAGGAGGGACACCTCACCTGCACTCTTATCATATGTGGAGAATACACATAAAAAAATTACTTGCAAAATAGAAATTTCCAGCATACCTTTGCCTTATGAAATCAAAGAGTTCTTGATCATTGTTTACATTTATGGTTGTACAGTATGTATCATTTGCCAGTAATTCCTGTTGTTGTACTGAGGTGTGTGTATGAAGGCTCAACAGAGACAACATCTGTAACAAGCTTTGCATTGTCCTCTATCTGCCAGTCCTGAGAGGATTGGATTTTCCTTTTTGTGTGAATATTGGCTTGATGAATTTATTTTTAACAAATTTTGTATAAGCTTTGGTACTTTAAGGGAAGCCAGGAGATAATAGTTTATGTGTTGTTAAGTTTTTTCATTGGTCACATTATTATACAATAATTTAACAGAGAAACATGGGTTTGTAATTAGGTTTAAATTGTCTTTCAAGTTTGATTAAGAATGAATTGGCACTTGATGAACTTCTGTATCAGAATGCAGCCTCAGTATGAATATTTTTGTAATTTGGATGTACTTTTCAAAAAAAATTCTACCATTGAGATGTACAACTTTGCTATTAGTTTATAGGGATGATAACAGACTTCTTTATTAGACCCTCTGTCTGCACTTAACATGCAAGTAATATTATAACTGAGGTATAAACTGCCAAGCCATAAACTTGATAAAAAAAAGTACTTTATTTTGTGTGAGTACTTCAGAGTTTCAGAGTCCTACTTAAGACTGAAAGCATAGGATGTTAAGACACTATACACTAAAACAGGGAATGCAACCCCACCTAAAACACAGTGGCCCCACTTAACACTTTGTAGGGCAGAGGGTTTCTATCAGCTGAATAAAATCGTGTTGCATTAGCCAGAATAAAATACCTAAGTGAACCGCTGCCCTACAAAGTGTTATGTTGAAATAATATCTATTATCCAAATTACAAATTCTTTATATACATTCCATCACCAGTTAACCCCTTGAGCACTGCATGTATTAACAACCCAAATTAACAGTAATTTATATTGTCATGCAAACAGTTGGCTCTGTAGTGAGAGGGGTTAATTAATATGGTTTAGCTTGGTGGTTTTGTGTGACTGTATTGTGGTGTGCCTTGCCTTAACCTCACCACTGTTTTCCTTGCTCCTCAGATGGCAAGTTTACAGTTATCTATCCAAAACTTAATTCAACATATTCCATACAGCAATAATTGTAATCTTATAGTATGATCAGATATATTCATGAATTTGTTTAAACATATCTTTAGTTCTTGTTCTTTTCATAGCTGATCATTAATATTCATTTCCTATGCAAACAGAGGAGTCCCACATTGTGATATATTCCTCCTAGAGCTTGACAAATATATCCAACATTTTTCTACACGATGTCTAAATTATTCAGTCCTTTCCCCATAATGTCCTACCAGCAGCAGCCCAGTCCTGTCAGTCAAGTGATGTTGATGTATCTGACTCATACCTCACTTAACATTCTTTTGTTTGTATTATGTAATATACCAAGAGTAAACTTTTTCTCTCATTTAAAATGTTATAATATTATGGTGTAGATGATACATGTTTTTTGTTAGGGTGATGTACTGCACTAGCTGTTGACAACGAGTATTTGTGTTTGGTTTTTACAAGAAAAGGAACTTGAAAAGTGTTTAAAACAAGTAACATTGTAGTTCATAGACGATTGGCATTGTATAAATTATTTGATAAGGTAAAATTTGAATTGCTGAAGTGGATATTTCTCTAGCAAGACCAGATATGGGTCAGAGTGTTGGTAAAATGTGTTGTATATGAAGTACCTGTAGGTGGGAGGATCAGGTGTAAGACAAGGTCAATGTGGAGGCAGAGGACAGATCAAGGAGTTGTGTGTATGATATTGTGGTGGTGAATGTACAGGGATGTGTGGTAAATATACTGTGGTGTGTAGGAGAGATTATCCTAGACTGTTGTTTTAATGCAGAGAATTTTGTGTTGGATTTTTTGTCATGTTATTCTTTACTTTCTTGCTCCTATTCACTTCTTTCTTGCTCCTATTCACTTCCTTGATATAAAAATCACATTTCATTTACACTGCTCACCAGTGTACTCACAGATTTGTGTTTTTCTATCACCCTTTAGGCATTCTATCTTATTGTGAGCATCTTCTTTGTTGTTCAGGGTATTTGAGTCTTACCTGCGCTGCTGGTATCTGTAGTCAGTGTGCCGCTGAAATATGTTAGTTTGTTTTTCTGTTCAAAATCCCAAGTCCTGAAAGATGGTGAAGGTCTTGATATCTGGACATTTGTTTCTTCATTTCCAATAATTTTTGTTGCATTGGTCATACCCTTGGTTTCAAGAACTACCTGCTTGTCTTTCCCATTTATGAGATAATTCCTAAAAATTTGAGATTTAGAAAGAAGGAAGTACCAGTTATATTATTTTTTTTTTAAATTGTCATATTTTTAAGCATTAAGCTGTGCCATGTACAGAATACTTTGACCTTTATGATGTCAAAAGAAAGTTTAAAATTTTTTGTTGCTCTCAGTATTTGCTACGTCTTGAATACAATTACATTACCAGTACTAATGTGTTGATGACAAATTAAGTAAGCCCCCAGACCTTCTAGAGTAATACTTACCAATCTTGTGCACCTATTTTAGAAACTTGGCATTGAAAAAAGAAGTACTCTAATTTCCTCTCAGAGAATAGCCCTTATCTACCTCAGAAGTTGTAACTTAATACAGTACAGTATTTCATATTTTATCGTGATTGTCTTCCTGAGAAATCATACATCCAAGTTCCAGGTTGCTGATCTGACTTTCTGCCTCATTTATGCACAATTGGAGGGTCTCAATTGTTTCTCTGACTGTATTGACAACACAACATACATACATTGTTTCTCACTTTTGATCTTTTTTCATTTTTGTATTTCTTTATGGGTCTTTAATATTATTATTATTACTACAGTGTTATTATTATTATTTTAATTATTATTTTATTATTTTGTTTTCAATTTTGTCTTATAAATTTTATGTATGTACTATGAATTATTATTATTATTATTATTATTATTATTATTATTATTATTATTATTATTATTACATTTTCGCCCAATAGGCCCCGATGTGGGTCAGTGACCTGCGCCCGGGTGGATTAATCCCCGTAAAAAAAAAAAGTAGTTGACAGATAAGGGTGTTTCTCAACATTTAATAACTTTTTTAATTGTATAGTACAAGCAGTCCCCGAGTTACGAACGGTTTCCGTTCCCGAGGACGTTCTTAAGTTGAAACAAATGCTATGTGCATACTGTACTTACAGAACAATGATCAAAATCTTACATATACATCTAGAATCACTTAATTTAAGAGAAAAGAAGAGATAGAATGATGGAATACAGTAAATGAAAGTAAAAATAGTCATCAGTTTTACCTTAAGATCTAATACAGAAACAACTATATATTGAGTTCTTTTGTATGAGCTGTTTTTGTTTGAAGTGACAGCCATTTCTTTTACTTGTGAACTAATCAAACTGTATCCAAACCTAACCTACCTTACCCTAATGGTCTTCAAATACCTTTTATTTAAGTTACATAAGGTTTGGTGTGATAGATTAGGTTGGTTAGTCCATTTTGCCTGTTTTAAAGGAATTTAACTTCACATTCTCTTTAAGAAACCCAGAGCAAAACCATTATGGGTCAAATTTAATACTGTACTTTACTGGGATGGCTGTGAGCTATTCATGAGGTGAGAAACAACTTTTCTTCTGTACAAAAGTCTCAAATATCTAGTTTAGTTGTACAAGAACTGTAAAGTATTTCCACTAATAGCATCCTACCTGACCAAACCATTAGGATTAGGACCCTGTCTTAAGGGGATTCAATTCGAGTGGTATGGTTAGGTTGGAACCAATTAAGACTGGAACCCATTTGACTTGCATCCATTTCAAACTGATAGTAGAATATTCTGATTTTTGCTTTAAAGAAAATTGAGAGCAATAACAAGTGATTCAGTGTGAGGAGATGTTAACTTAACAGGATTGGGTGGACTGTGTGTGACTTAAACTTGGCAAAAATCTGCATACAGTAGCTGTTGATGAGAGTAATATTTTGTAGCTTTTGTGTGGAGGATGAAACAACTTGTAACTTGCATGGTTGACACCTTTTATAATACAGTACATATCTAGTTTTGCAGTGTCACCCTTACTTTGGAATTTTGATTGATATTTCCAATAGTATTCTACATTAGACAGTGCATGAGTGAAGCATAATTGTAGGATATTTATCATACAAAGTTAGAAGACCCACATTACATATAGTATATATATATTTGTGAATGAAGGTATTTATCTGACAGTTACGGTTAACTGCATATAGTTGAGAGTTTTTTTACGGTTGACTTAAGTGCATGAGGATTTAAATGATTATAATACAGTATATAGGGAGTTAAAGTGATGTATATGACTACAGTACTATAATAATAAGTTAATAAGCATAATAGAACTATTGGCAACTGATTGAGTAACTAAATATTTTGTGTATAATACTTTACTAGTTTGTTAGTTTTTATATCAAAATTCATGATGATAAATTAAGGGGTTATAGAGATAATTGAGCATTATTGGATGCAGTATTTATATCTGACCATGAAAAAGGATGTTTTTTCATTAGTCTTCATCGAGTGGACTATAGGATTTCTCTCCCCGAGTCTTCTCTCTTCAGCTATCTAGTACCATTCATTCCACAGAAGTTTTTCATCATATTTGTCACAAGATTAAACAGCAAGTTCTTTTTACTGGTTAGAATTTTTTATTTTTTATTATTTAGATCAGATAAAAAGAAAGGCCTGAAGAGCAGATGGTAAAAAATGAAGGAACCATAGACACTGCTGGTGAAAACATTGTTATGCAGTACAATTTATTTAAGATATAGAATTTATGTCACAAGGTCAATCTCCTGGAGGTACAGAAGATTGATGGATGCCCTGATGACCATCAAGTCACTTCTTAGGTCAACTCTTATTATTTAAATAACAGTTTAACTTTTAATTTAATTATCTGATGAATGTATGCAGCCTCTTACCCACAGCTGTGAATCATTATCATGTAATTAGTGTACTTCATTCTGAATTCTTTTCTGAATGTCCTGCAATGCTGACCATAAGTGACCCAGGTCTTAGTAGGTGTTAGATTCGCCAAGGAGGAGTTCATGTAATGAAAGCCTAAATTTGTGAACCATTTCTACATGAAAAAGTATTCCCATAACAGGAAAATTTAACAGTGCTACGTATCATCCCTGTTTACACATTCCTTTAAATATTTAAGTATGAGTACTGTAGTTAGATTATGAATTGACATTAATGAGAGATATTATAATTAAGCTGTAATTCATTATCTTCGGAACAGTAGAGACTTATGTGATTTGTGTTCATGGTGAAGCTGTACCATTGACAGAATTTAATCTTCTCTGTGTTCATTGAGATACCAGCACAAATTTTGAAGTGTCTTAGCTTGATTAGTTGCTCTTTTTTTCTCTTTTTTTTTTAATATTCATAGATTGTTAAATGGCAGTGGTTATTTAATGTCTGAGTAGGCAGGAGTAGAAAAATTGAGATGTACTGTACACTAGGTAAAAAACTACCGTACAAGTCGGGTCCGATGATTTTCCAACTGAACATTCCCGAAGTCTCGAGAGGGTTGGTAGGCATAGCATACTTGATTTGGCAGGCCGAAATTTGCTATTTCATTGACAATATTGAACTACTTTATTACAATATGACTGGAAAATGTCAGTATATCTTGATAAGTTAAACTGCATGTTATATTAAATGTTCCACACACCGTGGACTACAGTAACCATGGAAGTGGATGAGTTGCCATATAGGAATGCATTATATGTTTGGCAGAATTAGTGGATATAGTAAAGGTATAAGATTATTTTGCAACCGAATTTTGAATCTGTATTTATATTGCTACTTCACTTTGGAGTAATGCCACATTATGTCATTCTTTATTCGTATTGGAAAATATACCTTGAAATATCTGAATAGCTCCACAGTTTTGCATGCCATCATAATGGAACCCGGCCCAACGACGTTTTACCATACAGTGGATAATTCCGATCACTTGTTTCAAGCACGTGTGGCCGAGCCCATACACGCGCAGGGTTACCAATGCAAGGAATGCCTCAGGGACCTTTTTGAAACACTTTGTGTGTAGTATCAGTTTGTTTCGCACAGGAATTGTAACGGTAGTTTTTTCACCAAGTGTACATGTATCTGCATTAAGAAGTAAACACTGGCATTTTGGTTCACTACTTCATGTGTACAGCAGATAGTGATAGTGAGTTAGTATATGGTTAACATAACACAGTGAGTTAGTATATGGTTAACATAACACAGTGAGTTAGTACATGGTTAACATAACACAGTGAGTTAGTACACAGTTAACATAACACAGTGAGTTAGTACTGTACATGGTATCTACAACTATTAGCAACCGGGAGTTCATATATACAGGTAGTCGTCGACTTACGACCTATGCGACTTACGTCTGTTCGACTTTACGACCGGCGGTACAACAGTTTTGGCCCCAGCCTCCTGGCGCTGCCGGGAGCTGGAGCCGCGCGCATCCCCGCGCTCAATTACAAACACGCAGTGATTTACTTAAACCTGACGACCGTAACAATAATGAACAGAGAAAATGTTGATAAAATATGACTTAAAGATGATTATATTATCATTACACATTATAATATACGTAAGGTAATTAAATTGTACTGTAGTATGCAGTGATTTACTTAAACCTGACGACCGTAACAATAATGAACAAAGAAAATGTTGATAAAATATGACTTAAAGATGATTATATTATCATTACACATTATAATATACGTAAGGTAATTATAACATAGGCCGACTTACGACCAGATCAACTTACGACCGGGCGGCCGTAACCAATCTAGGTCGTAAGTCGACGACTACCTGTAGTGTGTTTTAGTAACAGTGGCAGAAAGTTTGTTGGTACTATATAATTATAGATCCTCAGGTTGTACAAATATGCCAAGGATTACCTTTAATCATATTATTTTTATCATTATATTGAAATATAAATGCAACAATGGGTGACATAATTCATCCCTCTTGCAGTTCAAGAGTTTATTGGAAAGGTTTAGATTTTATATTCATATCATTTATGAGGTTCACATTATTACTGAAATGCCACCTCTTAAACTTCTTCTGTGTGAAATATAAAAAAAGAACATATCACATTTGGCTTGGTTAAGGTATACTTGGGTATTTATGGTTTTATGAAGTGCAATATTACCACCAGGATAAGCAACTACAGAGTAATTTTGTATATGATCATAACTTGTTTGTAAATTATTTGCTTTTGAGATTAGTCCATTACTGCTCTTCATGTGTTACTTTATGTTAAATGGCTGTCAGAAATGTTGTGAGGAAGGAATCAACAAGTCTGTGATGTCATGATGTTTTGCTTCCATCATAATTAACAACTGTTAAGAAGGCAGATGTCAATCTGACTTGTTTAGTCTTCAAACCCTTTATGAGTGCTGCTAATCATTCAGTAGATTGTAAAAACTATATGGTGGTTGCACCCTTCCTACTGCTTGAGGACAGATTTTGTTATAATGTTCTGTACAGGAAAAGGCTGTGTAGCTTTATCAAGAATATTACGACTATTATTATTACAACTTTGCTTTTAAAATTAGGAGCTGTTTCTCGCCTAACCTCACTGTCTCGAATGGATGTTGCCTTCATTTTTTTAGGTGATGTAGTCTATAATGGAATGAGTTAAATTACTGAGGGTATCTGTATACAATGCCCAGTAATTGTTAAAATGACTAGTTACTTAGAAAAGCCATAACCTCTGAGTTCTTAAAGTATATATGAACTTTGTAAGGTACCGAGGAATACCATGAGCTCTAAAGTTCTGAAAGCATTGGTACATATTACACAGGTGAAGAATGAGATTTGATGTTCGGTTGTAATGTTGGAAGTTATCTGTTTTACCTTTATTGTTGTTTCTCATTATTATTGTGGAAACATAAGCGATCATCCTGTTTGATTTCATAAGGCATATGTTTTGCTTCTGCATTTTACATCATTAATTCTTGTTATGTGCAAGACCAGGTCATAGGAAGTACCTCCTCCATTACACCTCTTCAGGCTCTTACTCTTGAGATTGTGCTTGATAAATTTTGTCTCTTCAGTCCAATCAGTTCATTTCATCAATTAAACAGTTGAACCATTTGCATTGTCTATTTACCAGTGTATCATTAAGATGGTGTTGCTATGTTTGTATTGGAAGGGTTTCATGATTGCATACACAGCTGTTGTGCTAACAAAAATGCATGGTACAGTATTCCTATTTAGGAATTTGCAGTCTTAAGAACTTGGAATATGTAATTTTTTCTGTTGTGTTTATGTTGCATTGTCAGTGAAATTATTTCTTCTATAGCATTTAACCACTCATTAACAAAGATGAGTAAGGAGTAACAAACAGACTGAACATAATGATATGTATGTGTTACCCCCTTGTGTGTAATAGGATGAAGTCAGTGTGGTCTTGAGTCATTGAGGGATTAAGAGAGATCACATTGTTTTCAGTAAGTCTCCCAGAATATACAGCAATACTCATGTTCTGCTTCCTTTTTGATGGTGGGCACTTTAGCTTAACCTATTTGTGCCTGTGTCACAGTTGCTAGCAGCTTCTCCTGTGTATAGAGTTTCTCAGTTGAGGGGAAAATATTAACTCAATGGCAGGAATTTGTCTTCAGTGGTACAGTACTCCATATTGGTTCATTTTGTTTGTACTCTACTGAAGTGTAAATAGGAAACTGTATCTATTGTAAGTAAGGTTGAGAAGGTTTTATTTTGAGGATAAGATGACAAATTGCCAGGGTGAATGTGGTAGGCAATGGATCTGATTTGTTATATTATTGCCACTGCGACAATAAGCATTTCTCTACTTTTTATGTAGATATATACATATATGTAAATATTGATATTACATGCTACACATCAAGCAGTGATATACAGTCCAACTGCCTGAATGATCTTTTTTTTGGATCAGATCCCAAGTTTCTGTGAAATTGTACATTGGTGATGTAATCTGTTTTGGAGCAGACTGTTCACACTTTTTCAAGGTGCTCTTGGAACTATAGCTGAATAATTTGGCTGATCATTTTGTCAGCAGTTTTCTTTTTTTATTGTTGGGTTTCTGGAATTACCTGAGAATATAGCCAGACATTTAATCAGATGTAATATTAGCCATTACTGTTTATGTCTATAGATTCTTAATACTGTACTGTAATGTATGTTGCTACATTTGAGAACTAAAACTTCCAGTGATTTTATTCCTTGTAATGTCACGTTGCTACTCACCTCAGGGTTGATGACTTGAAATATGAATAGGATATAGATTTTTCCAAAAGAATTTTATATTTTATAAATTATCGTTACCTGTGACCCAGGTTTAAAGTTCTTCATGTAGAATATCTCTTGTAATTATGATAGGGATTGGACACATTTTAAAGCCCAGAGTATCAGGAAAACTACAAGTATTATCATGTTTTCTGATCCCAAGATTCATCAAGATTTTTTTTTTTTTTTACCCTAGTGTGGACTGATTGACTAGTTGACTGCTTGACTTGGTAAAATATCTCCTAGAGGATTGGGGTTTGAAAATCACTGAGGTTTTATGCAGCTGATATTAATGACTATAATCAGCCTCAAGAGTTAAATTTCCAGTTCATTATGATTTTCACAATTTGACAAACATTTATGCAGATCTTTCCATGTATTTTTTATGTTCACCTTTTTGACATAGATTTTCTTTTTAAAATGAATGACCATATTTAGATTAAATGAAACTGTTTATTAATTTCTCTATAATTTAATATTTTTCAATAATTTAATAATTTCCAGACTCCCTTTAGCTACCAATAGGTGTTCTTTGACTTGATCGTAGCTGTGAAATGAAATATAGTCACCTTACAGTTTAATATTATCAGGAAAGAAAGTTAACACCAAATGTGTTATCTAATTATATAAGGAAAATGTGTGGAGAGTTTCTAAGTTTTCTAACAATGCTTGTGTCATTTTCCAGTGTGTGTGGTAGTGTAGTATCCTGGATATGGAGAAAATTAGTGTAAAAACCTTAAGAGAAGCAAAGTGATCAGCCCAGTACTCTACCCCATAAAGGAAATTCGATAATGTTTTGAGGTAAAAAAGACTCCGTTTTCACTAGTTAGTAGATTAAACACATAAAAAATCATGACACTTCTTATAGGTGTCTTTTTAATCCAGAGGACTCGATTACACAGTACTTGAACGAAGCAAAGGTAGAAAGATTGGCCATTGGTTCTTGATATAGGGGGATGTAAATATTGGTCAGTGTCTTGTGTTTGGCCAGTGCATTTATTTTTCTAAGCACTTTCCTAATAATTTTGTTTTGTTTTAAGAGTAATGTTACTTATGCTTTGCTTCATTCTTGACTCTTGTATGCCTCACTTACATACCTGGTCATCATCTCACTTGACTCAGTTCATCCAACTTCTACGCTTTTTCCCTGTCCTAAATCACACTTCACCTTACTCACTTATTATTATTATTTGTTTTTTCATCCAATTCATAAACTACTGTAGCCACATTACAGGTACTAACATGATTGCATACCATATTGTTTCATTTGTTTTTTCTTGGACAAGTTATTATCAAGTTTTCGTTGTTTCTTCCTTTAAGGTGTACTGCATCACCCAGGTAGGCAGTCTCCCACCACACTCTAGTAACACCCTTCTTGATAACAGGTCTTTGTCTCCCAGTCATACTCTCATCTTGATATACGTGAATGTTCAACTTTTCCTTTTTTCGGTATTTCTCCCCTTTAATTCACCACGACACTTTCTTAATATTTCCAACCTCTTATGTCACTTTGTTTTTCACACTAGCATCCACATATGAACACTAAACACTATATTTCTCTGCAAGTATCATCACAGTAAGAACTGAAACTATTATTGGACTGTGACACAGAACTTTAACACACATTTATATCTCACACACATTAGTATGCCAGATATGCTTGCCCTTCAATATTCCAGGTCCTAGTGGGCATCAATATTCTCCTTTTGTATCTCTGATAAACATATCTTTTTAACTTACATGTTCAGTACCTCAAGTATTTTATGTTCTCTTAACAGAAGAACCAGAGATGATATTTTTATGATATTTGTTCTCCATAGAATTAAAATTGCTTCTCTTTTCCTATTCTTTTTCTTTCTTATGTCCACATTTACTAAGTATCTCCTCATGGAGAGTAACAGCTGTATTATTTTACATCCTCCAGCAGGAAGAATCATGTGTTGATCATTCTAGTACAGAATATTGGGTCCTAATTGTAGCTTGATCATCCTCTGAGAGTTGTTTATAATGCCTTGTGATGACAATGGATAATTCTAGGTAGATCAGTCCCTCAGAGAGTTATAATGCCGAGTAATATTATTGCCAGTGTTAATTGCCAGCATTAGTTTCATGCTTCACTTACAGTGCCTGAACAGTAGACAGTCTGCTTCTGTTTTCATGTTTTATTTATTGCCAGTAATATTAATCAACATACAATATGTGAAATGTAAAACATTGTAATTTTTGTAATTTTCTATGTACATAGGTGTAGATATTTATCAGATATGTACATCATTTGATGTAAATAAAGTGTTAATTGTACCATTGCCTTTTTTACCCAGTTTGTTATTGGATAAATTTCTTAAATTTAGCCAAAACGAGCAGTTAATTCTAGTGAATGACAAATGTAAATACTAAATATTAAGAACATAAAAGCTTTTTAACCCTTAAAGTATATTTACTTCATGAACCAATTTGGAAGTTCCAGTCTTTTAGACATTGCAGCGCTATATTGTAGAATTTTCTGCATTACATTACTTTGAACTACAGTCATCTTCATGGTTGTGTCATTCACAGATTTAACTTTGTGGTCAGTAAACAAGTCGCCATTCTCTAATCTCGAAAGTTTTCATAATTTATGGAAAGCTCTCTGGTCACAGCACAGCACAAAAAGTAGTAGAGGGTCAGCATATTTATCCTCCTCATGTCAGTCTGTCTATCCCATGCCACACTATGCTCCACCACCGTTTGTTACCCTTGCTCTATGTTCCACTGTTGTGCCTAACACACCCATCACAACTTTTGCTCATTTATCCTGCACCCACAGCTGCTAAATGAAAAGCAAGAGGTGATAATAGTGGAGCTTAAGTGGGCAAAAAGGAAAAGAAAGTGAACTCCAGGACAGAAAGTTTAATTTTTAGACAAGCTATTATGAGGAATGAGAGCTGCAGCCATGGGTAGGATATTTGATATGAGTGAGTCCACCATTCACCCCATCAAGAAGAAAAGAAAAGAAAAGAGAGAGTGTTGCTTCAAGTGCCCTAAAAAGGCAGAAAGTCTATTATGTAGTTCTTGTCAGGGGACACAATAAAAATGAAAAGACATTAAGTCTGTGGCCTGAGCAATGCACCAGACAAACATGCCGGTGAACCAAAATGTTATCTATGAGAAGGCCATGAGCCTCTACAACCATCAACAGGTACTGAGGGGCTGAGTGAAAGCATCCACCATACCTTTACTGCCTGTAAGGACTGGTTTGAAATTTTAATAGGAGATTCACATTGCATATTGTGGAGTCAACTGGTAAGGCAACATCAACAGATTATGATGCAACAAGGGCTCATCCCTGGAATTTCTCAAGATAATTAAGGAAAAAGGCTATAAACCCAAGCTTTTAATACTGATGAGACTACCTTATGGTGGAAGAGGATGCACACTTGGACATGTCTTCCTATGGAGAATAAGGAAACATCCAGCTTTAAGGCAACAAAGAAGTGAGTAACCCTTCACCTCTTTGGCAATGCTCCAGGCTTTATGGCAAAGTCCATGTTAGTGTATAGGGCAATGAAACCATAGGCATTAAAGGGCAAAAACAAACAACTGTTACTTGTTTATTACTGATCGAAGTTCATCAAACAAGAAGTCCAGGGTCACTGAAGCTCTGTTTTAGGGATTAAATTGATAACTGCATCCTCCATGAAATGAAGAAATACAGTACCTTCATGAGAAAGGTTTGAAATTCAAAGTCCTCCACATCCTCAACAATGAGTCAAGCCATCCAAATAAATTGGATATTGAACATTCTAATGTAAAGGTGGTGTTACTTCCATCCAACACAACTTCAATCATCCATCCTCTCAACTAGGGTATAGCTATGTTTAAGGTTAGGTGATGGATTCGCTAAGTAATGGATGCTAACCTGCCTAACCACTATCTTTATGTTCAGCTGTTGGAAAGATTACAGTAATGTCAAATGCATGACCAACATTACTGTACTGAAAAATCTTCACCTGCAAGTACACAGCCTCTTCACCATCAAGACTCCTGCTGTGCCTCCTCGTGGCAACACACAGTAACTGGGTGCCTCGTGGGCCCAGGTTAGACCAGCAGGGGATCTCGGAGCAGCAGTGAGCCCCAGAGGGATGGTGCATAGACCCAATGGCATGTGGACATGTCCTGACACCTACCAACCACTGCCCTGCCTTCCGTATTAACCTTGGTAGGTATAAGGCTACAGGAGTAAACCCCAAACGAAAACTCTGCGGTGGAACCCCACATCAGGCAGACATGCTTACAGAGCTCCAACAAGACCCCAATGGCAGTATAGGCAGAAGAGGTGACCACCATGGGAACCCAACTACTACACCAGCGGATGATGGACAGGCCACTAAGGCGAAATCCAAGAAACTGGTGCTATCAGTGTGTGATGTCTGCTCGGTGTACTTGCGTGTGTGTGTGTGTGCATCAGTATTGTTCCAGTGCTAGTGCTGCCCTCTTGTGGTCTGCGTGCGAATGAGTTGTGAATGAGATAGTCTCATGCGTCATTGTACTACTGTATAGTGAATGAAACAGTTTCCATTCCTTATGTGTATTGTATTAGTTGACTTGTTTGATAAGTAATATACAGTAGTCATTCTGAATCCTGCCGTCACCTGTACAAGTTCCTCAACAAAGCAATTCTTCAAGTACGTGTTTACTTACCCCACGACGAGCGAAGAGAAACCAAACAATCAGCAGTCCATTGCAACCTTTTCTCACCACATTCTTTGCAACACTTGAGTCACTAGATCAAGGAAAGGGAGAGCCAATATGTGTGGTTGCAGCCTGCACTCCTGCCTCACGACATAATCAACTTAAGCACAGCCAATATCCAGCTCATACCTCTCATCATCATCAAAACCCCTTATACCCCCCAAAAGTCCTTTGGTGACGGGGAAGTGGCGATGGGGACAGGCACAGCTCTATACATGGGTGGCATAGATAAGATGGTCGTTTATACACTGGGATCTAGGCAGCAGTGCAATCTGGTCCTGTCTATGCGACTGAGCAGCTTTCTCAAGGACCCACTCTGCTCACCCCACATGGGGATGGGGCTAGAAAAGGTGCCCTAAACATAGCCTGCCTAAAGAACCAACCTGACTGGGCAACTACACCCAGAAAGGTCCCCCCTTATGTGGTGGAAAACAGTCCTAATTACAGATCAAAACAAAAATACACTGTACAACCTCTTATGGTCGCTGCATGGAATGTCAGGACCCTTCTGGATACTGGTACAACTAAGTATCCAGAAAGAAGAACTATCCTTGTGGCAAAAAAACTGGCAAGGTATAACATCAACATAGCAGCCATCAGTGAGTCCCAGCTCCCAGACGAGCGTCAACTCACAGAACGGGAGTCTGGCTATACCTTCTTCTGGAAGAGTAAGCTTGCTGCAGAGAGAAACCGCATTTATGAAGTTGGCTTTGCCATCTGCCAATGCATCCTACATAGGCTAACTGAAATGCCTCTTGGGATCAACGAGCGCCTCATGACGCTCCGAGTCCCACTGAATCACTCACGTCATGCATTCTTCACCAGCGCATATGCCCCAACACTGGATGCAGAGGATGGCATCAAGGAGGCCCTTTATGCTGACCTCGACAGAGTGCTAACCTTGGTGACTTCAGTGCCAGAGTTGGCAAAGATGCTGACATTTGGCAGGGAATCATAGGGATAAATGGACAAGGCAAGTGTAATCCCAACAGCCTTCTCCTCCTCAGCAAGTGTGCTGCACACAACCTCACTATCACCAATACCTTGTTTAGGCAGGCCGACAAGTTCAAGGGTTCGTGGCAACATCCACAATCCAAACACTGGCAGCTCACTGACTACATTATTGTCAGAGAAAGAGATTGCCGTGATGTCCTCTTCACCCGAGTCATGCATGGCTCAAACCACTGCGACACTGATCATTGGCTCGTCAGAGCCAAGGTCTCACTTCACATCGACCCCAAACAATGAAGACTACAAACCTCCAGACGATGTCTTAATACTAAGCATCTAGAGGATCCAATGGTAGCATTTTTTTTTTTTTTTAAGGGAGTAGCCCACCCGAGAACAGGTCAGTGACCCACGTCAGGGCCTGGAAGGCGAAGATATAATAATAATAATAATAATAATAATAATAATAATAATAATAATAAAATACGAATTAAAAAGATTAAATGCAGTAAAGTATAATAATAATAATATAGAACCATAAACAAATGCAAAATTAAAAAAAAAAAAAAAAGAAGATAAATAGTGAGAAACGATAGATATATGTTGTGTTGTCAAAGTAAGAGAAACAATTGAGACCCTGCAGTTGTGTGTAAATGAGGCAGAAAGTCAGATCAGCAACCTGGGACTTGGTCACAATTTTCGTGATGCCATATGGCAGCAGGGTCTACCATTAGACAACACATTATGCTTCCAATATCTTCCTAGGCAGTAGTACCTCCCTGTTTGGTAGCTGCTTACTACCTACTACCTAACATACATTCAGAGAGCAGCTCCAACATAGGCTGATAAACAACCCGACAACAAACAACCCAAATCCCAGTGCTGAATGGGATATTCTCGACACTGTCATGACAAAAACCTGCAGAGAGACCCTCGGCCAGATCGGAAGAATACACCTGGACTGGTTTGATAAAAATGACCCAGAAATCAATGTACTCGTCAATGATAAGTGTGTTGCTTTTACTGACCGGTAGAACATCCCTCAGTCTCGAACCAAAGCTGATACCTTCAACAAGAAGAAAGCGACGGCCCAATGCAAACTTTGCAATCTAAAGAATGACTGGTTTAAAAATATAGCAAGTGAAATGCAAAAGCTTGCAAATCAACAAAAGATGCATGAACTTTTCAATTCCAGTAAAACATTTTATGGGCCAATCACTCTTGTCGCAGCCCCGTTCCGCTCATCTGACGGTAACTCCCTAATTAAAGACAAAGAAGGTATCCTTCAGCTCTGGTAAGAGCTCTACCATTCGCTGCTCAATCAGAATACCGATGTGGATGTCCTAACTACCAAGCAGGTCCCTCAGCATCCAGAGCTGACCCACCTCAACTATCCTTCATCCTTGGATGAGGTAGCTTCTGCCATCAAATTTTTTTTAAATATCACAGCCTCAAGGCTTGATGGAATCCCAGCTGAGGTGTATAAAGCAGGAGGACCTCTGCTTACCAGCCGTCTCCACTCTCTCCTGGAGAATATATGGGAAAAGGAGAAAATCCCCCAAGCTCTTACAGACGCCTCCATTGTCAATATTTATAAGAACAAGGGAAACCGGTCAGACTTTGGAACTACCACGATATCTCGCTGCTGTCTGTAGCTGGCAAGATTATCGCCTGAGTCCTCCTAAACAGACTTTTTCCTGAGGAGGAAAACTTCCTCCCAGAATCTCAATGAGGCATTAGGCCATCATGTGGCACCAGACATGATCTTTGCTGCCCGCCAGATAAAGGAAAAGTGCAGAGAACGGTGTTGTGACCTGTACAAGGCTTTCATCAACCTAACCAAGAACTTCGACTCGGTCAACAGGGAAGCCCTCTGGTGGACCCTCAGCCATTTTGGCTGCCCACTAAAATTCATCGCTATTGTGAGGCAACTCCACGATGGTATGACCTGCAGTGTCCTATATAATGGCACCCATTCTAAGTTCTTCCACATTCAAACGGAGGTAAAACAAGGATGTGTACTGGCACCAACTCACTTCTCCATTTTCTTGGCTGCCTTCCTTACTCTTGCCAGTGCCAATTCAGCCGGCAGGGAAGACATCCAGTACCGGATGAAGGATCTTTTCAACATAAGACTACTTCAGGCAGGAACAAAGGTGTCTGCAGCTTCCATTATTGAACTTCAGTATGCAGACGACTTCACCCTTGTTGCTCACAATGAACGCAACCTCCAGGAGATCCTGAACACCTATGTAGTTGCTTATGCACACTTCGGCCTTGAGGTGAATGTATGTAAGACTCAGATTCTCTTTCAGCCTGCCCCTGGTTCAACCACACCTCCACCATCCATCCAGCTTAATGGTACTACCCTCTCTATTGTTACCCACTTTCAGTATCTCAGCTCCCACCTGTCCACCACCACGGACATCAATGAAGAGATTCAGCATCGGATCAGATGTGCATCTCGTGCCTTTGGCAGACTCCGTACCTGTGTCTTCAGCTGTAAGGAGCTGAAATTATCTACAGGACTGCACGTATATTGAGCGGTGGTCCTCCCCACCCTACTATATGGGAGCAAGACATGGGTCACACACAGGGGACACCTCAAGGCACTTGAAAACTTTCACCAATGTAATCTACGTTACATCCTCCGAGTTCGGTGGGAAGACAAGAGAACAAATGCCAGTAGTCTTGCTGACACCAACTGTAGGAGCATCGAGGCTACCATTATCCATGAACAACTATGTTGGACTGGCCATGTTACCCGCATGGACGACAGTAGACTGCCAAAGAATCTACTTTACAGTTACCTAACAAATAGTAAATGTAATGTTGGCTGGTAAGTGAAATTGACCCCCTCACCTGGGAGACGATTACTCCACACCATAACGCTTAGAGGAGCACCACATTAGGAGGTGTCAATACTTTCGAGTTACCCCTACTGGAAACTGAGGCAGACAAGTGCCATCGCCGAGAAGGATGCTGCTGCCTCCCCTCCCACACTAGATGCAGCCCTCCTCGTGTGCAACATCTGTGAACGACACTGCCGGTCCCGTATCGGCCTCTTTAGTCACCTCAGAACCCACCAACGTAGGTAACATCCTTAATAACTCATATCATTGTATCATAGCTGGATGATCGTCATACTCGATTCCGAGTGACAGCAAAGTAGTAGTAGTGTGTGTTGGTGAGTGTGGTGTGTTGGTGACTGTGGTGTGTTGGTGAGTGTGGTGTGTTGGTGACTGTGGTGTGTTGGTGAATGTGTTGTGTTGTTGAGTGTGATATCTTGGTGTGTGTTTGTGATGTGTCGGTGTTTGTTTGCTCGGTTCTGGTCACACAGACCCTGAAAATAGCTGAATATATCTTATAACCTTCCTGTAGTGTTTCCAGTAGTCAACACACAAACATACTGTCACTAACACAGACACACATAGTATCACTAAATAATATACAACTTAATAAATAAATAGATAAATACATATTCACAAATAAATTAATATATGAATACATAAATTTATACACATATCATAAGTCATTATAATAACTAATGCTTTAGTCACAGCTGATTATGATATACAGTAGGCGTGTAAGTGTGTAGCGGAGTGTATGTGGCCAGTGGTCAAATTTCTCTTTGTTAGGCTCACCTACATACGTCAATGTAGATCTTGCACTAAGGATGGAGGCGAGAAAGGAAACTCACAATGGCGTTTTCTATATATATATATATAAGAATTTTTTTGTCGAATACGCTGGTGTTGACATTTAATTCGGAGGCAATCACGAAATGTCAATTACTGTTAACTTGAAATGTACATTCTATATTTTATCGGTAAATATTCACCAGATGATTGTTCATTTATAATATCGTGAACGTAGATGGAACGTGTGTGTGTGTGTTTGTGCGCGTCTGTGCATGTGTTTGTGTGTGTTGTGAATGTAAGGAGATACTGTATGTGTATTCTCTAGTATGTGTGTAGTAGACAAGTAGTACGTGCATATTTTTGTGCGTGAACCTGTACGTTTATTAATGTACAGTTATGTGCACGTAGTGTGAATATATTTGTATGGGTATACGTCCCTGTGTGTGTACAGACGTAACTTAATTAAGATATCTTAATGTAAACTTGCCGTGAAATTAACCAACTTAACCAAATTTAAGATTTTTGTAAACATAACATAACCTTGGTGAGCAAGGACCAATCAGAACACGTCTTGGTGAACGGGGACCAATCAGAACACGTCTTGGTGAACGGGGACCAATCAGAACACGTCTTGGTGAACGGGGACCAATCAGAACACGTCTTGGTGAACGGGGACCAATCAGAACACGTCTTGGTGAACGGGGACCAATCAGAACACGTCTTGGTGAACGGGGACTAATCAGAACACGTCTTGGTGAACGAAGACCAATCAAAACACCTCTCGATGAACGAGGACCAATCAGAAAACATCTAACTGAACGAGGACCAATCAGAACACATCTTGATGAACGGGGACCAATCAGAATGTTATGTTCATAGTGTTTCTAAACGTCTCCCGTACACATATTAACACATTTCGTTTCCCAGTACACACACTCTCTCTCTCTCTCTCTCTCTCTCTCTCTCTCTCTCTCTCATGGTTCAGAATACACGAAGAGAGAGAGAGAGAGAGAGAGAGTTCGTGGGCTTTTGTGATACGTGGTAGACAAAGAGAGAGAAACAGGCAGAGACAGTGAAGGAGGAGAGAGAGAGAGAGAGAGAGCAAGACAGACAGTCACATAAACAGACAAAGACAGCGAACCACTCACAAAGAACATCCACCTCCAACTTTGTAAATAAATATATACAAGTTGGGTCTCAATGTTCGAACACTATCTCAGGCCACCTCGCTCTCCAACCTATCATCTGTCACTCGTACTCTAACTCCTTCTGAAGCTACATAACTCTTTATTCTACAGCTATATTACTCTTTTTTAGAATTATATAACTCTTATTTTTAACTTAGACTCCTTTTAAAAACTGTAAAATTTTATGTTTTCTTACAATAACATGACCAATTATTGTAGATTATAAATTTCACCCGTAGGTTAAGTTGTCAGTTTGTTTTATTTATTTATTTATTTTCTTAATTATTTGGTCTTTGATTTATTGTAAAATTTAAAGGAAACCAAGAGATGAAGAAGAGGAGGAGAAGGAGGATGAGCAATGCCACTGTCTTAAACATACACACTCGACCCCAGTACTAGTAAGTAACAACGTATTATTATTATTATTATTATTATTATTATTATTATTATTATTATTATTATTATTATTATTATTATTCTCTCTCTCTCTCTCTCTCTCTCTCTCTCTCTCTCTCTCTCTCTCTCTCTCTCTCTCTCTCTCTCTCTCGTACATTAGCATACGTTCAGGTCCTGCCAAAGAGGAAATGAGAAAGGAGAGCGGGTAGGAGGGAGGCAGGGAAGGAGGGAGAGTGGGTAGGAGGGAGGCAGGGAAGGAGGGAGAGTGGGTAGGAGGGAGGCAGGGAAGGAGGGAGAGTGGGTAGGAGGGAGGCAGGGAAGGAGGGAGAGTGGGTAGGAGGGAGGCAGGGAAGGAGGGAGAGTGGGTAGGAGGGTGGCAGGGAAGGAGGGAGAGGGGGGGAGGGAGGCAGGGAAGGAGGGAAAGTGGGTAGGAGGGAGGCAGGGAAGGAGGGAGAGTGGGTAGGAGGGAGGCAGGGAAGGAGGGAGGCAGGGAAGTAGGGAGAGTGGGTAGGAGGGAGGCAGGGAAGGAGGGAGAGTGGGTAGGAGGGAGGCAGGGAAGGAGGGAGAGGGGGTAGGAGGGAGGCAGGGAAGGAGGGAGAGTGGCTAGGAGGGAGGCGGGGAAGGAGGGAGGGTGGGTAGGAGGGAGGCAGGGAAGGAGGGAGGCAGGGAAGGAGGGAAAGTGGGTAGGAGGGAGGCAGGGAAGGAGGGAAAGTGGGTAGGAGGGAGGCAGGGAAGGAGGGAGACGGGGGGAGGGAGGCAGGGAAGGAGGGAAAGTGGGAAGGAGGGAGGCAGGGAAGGAGGGAGAGTGGGTAGGAGGGAGGCAGGGAAGGAGGGAGGCAAGGAAGGAGGGAGAGTGGGTAGGAGGGAGGCAGGGAAGGAGGGAGGCAGGGAAGGAGGGAAAGTGGGAAGGAGGGAGGCAGGGAAGGAGGGAGAGTGGGTAGGAGGGAGGCAGGGAAGGAGGGAGGCAGGGAAGGAGGGAGAGTGGGTTGGAGGGAGGCAGGGAAGGAGGGAGAGTGGGTAGGAGGGAGGCAGGGAAGGAGAGAGAGAGGGGGTAGGAGGGAGGCAGGGAAGGAGGGAGAGTGGGTAGGAGGGAGGCAGGGAAGGAGGGAGAGTGGGTAGGAGGGAGGCAGGGAAGGAGGGAGAGTGGGTAGGAGGGAGGCAGGGAAGGAGGGAGAGTGGGTAGGAGGGAGGCAGGGAAGGAGGGAGAGTGGGTAGGAGGGAGGCAGGGAAGGAGGGAGAGTGGGTAGGAGGGAGGCAGGGAAGGAGGGAGAGTGGGTAGGAGGGAGGCAGGGAAGGAGGGAGAGTGGGTAGGAGGGAGGCAGGGAAGGAGGGAGAGTGGGTAGGAGGGAGGCAGGGAAGGAGGGAGAGTGGGTAGGAGGGAGGCAGGGAAGGAGGGAGAGGGGGTAGGAGGGAGGCAGGGAAGGAGGGAGAGGGGGTAGGAGGGAGGCAGGGAAGGAGGGAGGGTGGGTAGGAGGGAGGCAGGGAAGGAGGGAGAGTGGGTAGGAGGGAGGCAGGGAAGGAGGGAGAGTGGGTAGGAGGGAGGCAGGGAAGGAGGGAGAGTGGGTAGGAGGGAGGCAGGGAAGGAGGGAGAGTGGGTAGGAGGGAGGCAGGGAAGGAGGGAGAGTGGGTAGGAGGGAGGCAGGGAAGGAGGGAGAGTGGGTAGAAGGGAGGCAGGGAAGGAGGGAGAGTGGGTAGGAGGGAGGCAGGGAAGGAGGGAGAGTGGGTAGGAGGGAGGCAGGGAAGGAGGGAGAGTGGGTAGGAGGGAGGCAGGGAAGGAGGGAGAGTGGGTAGGAGGGAGGCAGGGAAGGAGAGAGAGTGGGTAGGAGGGAGGCAGGGAAGGAGGGAGAGTGGGTAGGAGGGTGGCAGGGAAGGAGGGAGAGGGGGTAGGAGGGAAGCAGGGAAGGAGAGAGGCAGGGAAGGAGGGAGAGTGGGTAGGAGGGAGGCAGGGAAGGAGGGAGAGTGGGTAGGAGGGAGGCAGGGAAGGAGGGAGAGTGGGTAGGAGGGAAGGAGGGAGAGGGGGTAGGAGGGAGGCAGGGAAGGAGGGAGAGTGGGTAGGAGGGAGGCAGGGAAGGAGAGAGAGTGGGTAGGAGGGAGGCAGGGAATGAGGGAGGCAGGGAAGGAGGTAGAGTGGGTAGGAGGGTGGCAGGGAAGGAGGGAGAGGGGGTAGGAGGGAAGCAGGGAAGGAGAGAGGCAGGGAAGGAGGGAGAGTGGGTAGGAGGGAGGCAGGGAAGGAGGGAGAGTGGGTAGGAGGGAGGCAGGGAAGGAGGGAGAGTGGGTAGGAGGGAGGCAGGGAAGGAGGGAGAGGGGGTAGGAGGGAGGCAGGGAAGGAGGGAGAGTGGGTAGGAGGGTGGCAGGGAAGGAGGGAGAGTGGGTAGGAGGGAGGCAGGGAAGGAGGGAGAGTGGGTAGGAGGGAGGCATGAAGGAGGGAGGCAGGGAAGGAGGGAGAGTGGGTAGGAGGGAGGCAGGGAAGGAGGGAGAGTGGGTAGGAGGGAGGCAGGGAAGGAGGGAGAGTGGGTAGGAGGGAGCAGGGAAGGAGGGAGAGTGGGTAGGAGGGAGGCAGGGAAGGAGGGAGAGTGGGTAGGAGGGAGGCAGGGAAGGAGGGAGAGTGGGTAGGAGGGAGGCAGGGAAGGAGGGAGAGTGGGTAGGAGGGAGGCAGGGAAGGAGGGAGAGTGGGTAGGAGGGAGGCAGGGAAGGAGGGAGAGTGGGTAGGAGGGAGGCAGGGAAGGAGGGAGAGTGGGTAGGAGGGAGGCAGGGAAGGAGGGAGAGTGGGTAGGAGGGAGGCAGGGAAGGAGGGAGAGTGGGTAGGAGGGTGGCAGGGAAGGAGGGAGAGTGGGTAGGAGGGAGGCAGGGAAGGAGGGAGAGTGGGTAGGAGGGAGGCAGGGAAGGAGGGAGAGTGGGTAGGAGGGAGGCAGGGAAGGAGGGAGAGTGGGTAGGAGGGAGGCAGGGAAGGAGGGAGAGTGGGTAGGAGGGAGGCAGGGAAGGAGGGAGAGGGGGTAGGAGGGAGGCAGGGAAGGAGGGAGAGTGGGTAGGAGGGAGGCAGGGAAGGAGGGAGAGTGGGTAGGAGGGAGGCAGGGAAGGAGGGAGAGTGGGTAGGAGGGAGGCAGGGAAGGAGGGAGAGTGGGTAGGAGGGAGGCAGGGAAGGAGGGAGAGTGGGTAGGAGGGAGGCAGGGAAGGAGGGAGAGTGGGTAGGAGGGAGGCAGGGAAGGAGGGAGAGTGGGTAGGAGGGAGGCAGGGAAGGAGGGAGAGTGGGTAGGAGGGAGGCAGGGAAGGAGGGAGAGTGGGTAGGAGGGAGGCAGGGAAGGAGGGAGAGTGGGTAGGAGGGAGGCAGGGAAGGAGGGAGAGTGGGTAGGAGGGAGGCAGGGAAGGAGGGAGAGTGGGTAGGAGGGAGGCAGGGAAGGAGGGAGAGTGGGTAGGAGGGAGGCAGGGAAGGAGGGAGAGTGGGTAGGAGGGAGGCAGGGAAGGAGGGAGAGTGGGTAGGAGGGAGGCAGGGAAGGAGGGAGAGTGGGTAGGAGGGAGGCAGGGAAGGAGGGAGAGTGGGTAGGAGGGAGGCAGGGAAGGAGGGAGAGTGGGTAGGAGGGAGGCAGGGAAGGAGGGAGAGTGGGTAGGAGGGAGGCAGGGAAGGAGGGAGAGTGGGTAGGAGGGAGGCAGGGAAGGAGGGAGAGTGGGTAGGAGGGAGGCAGGGAAGGAGGGAGAGTGGGTAGGAGGGAGGCAGGGAAGGAGGGAGAGTGGGTAGGAGGGAGGCAGGGAAGGAGGGAGAGTGGGTAGGAGGGAGGCAGGGAAGGAGGGAGAGTGGGTAGGAGGGAGGCAGGGAAGGAGGGAGAGTGGGTAGGAGGGAGGCAGGGAAGGAGGGAGAGTGGGTAGGAGGGAGGCAGGGAAGGAGGGAGAGTGGGTAGGAGGGAGGCAGGGAAGGAGGGAGAGTGGGTAGGAGGGAGGCAGGGAAGGAGGGAGAGTGGGTAGGAGGGAGGCAGGGAAGGAGGGAGAGGGGGTAGGAGGGAGGCAGGGAAGGAGGGAGAGTGGGTAGGAGGGAGGCAGGGAAGGAGGGAGAGTGGGTAGGAGGGAGGCAGGGAAGGAGGGAGAGTGGGTAGGAGGGAGGCAGGGAAGGAGGGAGAGTGGGTAGGAGGGAGGCAGGGAAGGAGGGAGAGTGGGTAGGAGGGAGGCAGGGAAGGAGGGAGAGTGGGTAGGAGGGAGGCAGGGAAGGAGGGAGAGTGGGTAGGAGGGAGGCAGGGAAGGAGGGAGAGTGGGTAGGAGGGAGGCAGGGAAGGAGGGAGAGTGGGTAGGAGGGAGGCAGGGAAGGAGGGAGAGTGGGTAGGAGGGAGGCAGGGAAGGAGGGAGAGTGGGTAGGAGGGAGGCAGGGAAGGAGGGAGAGTGGGTAGGAGGGAGGCAGGGAAGGAGGGAGAGTGGGTAGGAGGGAGGCAGGGAAGGAGGGAGAGTGGGTAGGAGGGAGGCAGGGAAGGAGGGAGAGTGGGTAGGAGGGAGGCAGGGAAGGAGGGAGAGTGGGTAGGAGGGAGGCAGGGAAGGAGGGAGAGTGGGTAGGAGGGAGGCAGGGAAGGAGGGAGAGTGGGTAGGAGGGAGGCAGGGAAGGAGGGAGGCAGGGAAGGAGGGAGAGTGGGTAGGAGGGAGGCAGGGAAGGAGGGAGAGTGGGTAGGAGGGAGGCAGGGAAGGAGGGAGAGTGGGTAGGAGGGAGGCAGGGAAGGAGGGAGAGTGGGTAGGAGGGAGGCAGGGAAGGAGGGAGAGTGGGTAGGAGGGAGGCAGGGAAGGAGGGAGAGTGGGTAGGAGGGAGGCAGGGAAGGAGGGAGAGTGGGTAGGAGGGAGGCAGGGAAGGAGGGAGAGTGGGTAGGAGGGAGGCAGGGAAGGAGGGAGAGTGGGTAGGAGGGAGGCAGGGAAGGAGGGAGAGTGGGTAGGAGGGAGGCAGGGAAGGAGGGAGAGTGGGTAGGAGGGAGGCAGGGAAGGAGGGAGAGTGGGTAGGAGGGAGGCAGGGAAGGAGGGAGAGTGGGTAGGAGGGAGGCAGGGAAGGAGGGAGAGTGGGTAGGAGGGAGGCAGGGAAGGAGGGAGAGTGGGTAGGAGGGAGGCAGGGAAGGAGGGAGAGTGGGTAGGAGGGAGGCAGGGAAGGAGGGAGAGTGGGTAGGAGGGAGGCAGGGAAGGAGGGAGAGTGGGTAGGAGGGAGGCAGGGAAGGAGGGAGAGTGGGTAGGAGGGAGGCAGGGAAGGAGGGAGAGTGGGTAGGAGGGAGGCAGGGAAGGAGGGAGAGTGGGTAGGAGGGAGGCAGGGAAGGAGGGAGAGTGGGTAGGAGGGAGGCAGGGAAGGAGGGAGAGTGGGTAGGAGGGAGGCAGGGAAGGAGGGAGAGTGGGTAGGAGGGAGGCAGGGAAGGAGGGAGAGTGGGTAGGAGGGAGGCAGGGAAGGAGGGAGGCAGGGAAGGAGGGAGAGTGGGTAGGAGGGAGGCAGGGAAGGAGGGAGAGTGGGTAGGAGGGAGGCAGGGAAGGAGGGAGAGTGGGTAGGAGGGAGGCAGGGAAGGAGGGAGAGTGGGTAGGAGGGAGGCAGGGAAGGAGGGAGAGTGGGTAGGAGGGAGGCAGGGAAGGAGGGAGAGTGGGTAGGAGGGAGGCAGGGAAGGAGGGAGAGTGGGTAGGAGGGAGGCAGGGAAGGAGGGAGAGTGGGTAGGAGGGAGGCAGGGAAGGAGGAGAGTGGGTAGGAGAGGGGAGGAGGGAGGCAGGGAAGGAGGGAGAGTGGGTAGGAGGGAGGCAGGGAAGGAGGGAGAGTGGGTAGGAGGGAGGCAGGGAAGGAGGGAGAGTGGGTAGGAGGGAGGCAGGGAAGGAGAGAGAGTGGGTAGGAGGGAGAGTGGGTAGGAGGGAGGCAGGGAAGGAGGGAGAGTGGGTAGGAGGGAGGCAGGGAAGGAGGGAGAGTGGGTAGGAGGGAGGCAGGGAAGGAGGGAGAGTGGGTAGGAGGGAGGCAGGGAAGGAGGGAGAGTGGGTAGGAGGGAGGCAGGGAAGGAGGGAGAGTGGGTAGGAGGGAGGCAGGGAAGGAGGGAGAGTGGGTAGGAGGGAGGCAGGGAAGGAGGGAGAGTGGGTAGGAGGGAGGCAGGGAAGGAGGGAGAGTGGGTAGGAGGGAGGCAGGGAAGGAGGGAGAGTGGGTAGGAGGGAGGCAGGGAAGGAGGGAGAGTGGGTAGGAGGGAGGCAGGGAAGGAGGGAGAGTGGGTAGGAGGGAGGCAGGGAAGGAGGGAGAGTGGGTAGGAGGGAGGCAGGGAAGGAGGGAGAGTGGGTAGGAGGGAGGCAGGGAAGGAGGGAGAGTGGGTAGGAGGGAGGCAGGGAAGGAGGGAGAGTGGGTAGGAGGGAGGCAGGGAAGGAGGGAGAGTGGGTAGGAGGGAGGCAGGGAAGGAGGGAGAGTGGGTAGGAGGGAGGCAGGGAAGGAGGGAGAGTGGGTAGGAGGGAGGCAGGGAAGGAGGGAGAGTGGGTAGGAGGGAGGCAGGGAAGGAGGGAGAGTGGGTAGGAGGGAGGCAGGGAAGGAGGGAGAGTGGGTAGGAGGGAGGCAGGGAAGGAGGGAGAGTGGGTAGGAGGGAGGCAGGGAAGGAGGGAGAGTGGGTAGGAGGGAGGCAGGGAAGGAGGGAGAGTGGGTAGGAGGGAGGCAGGGAAGGAGGGAGAGTGGGTAGGAGGGAGGCAGGGAAGGAGGGAGAGTGGGTAGGAGGGAGGCAGGGAAGGAGGGAGGCAGGGAAGGAGGGAGAGTGGGAAGGAGGGAGGCAGGGAAGGAGGGAGAGTGGGTAGGAGGGAGGCAGGGAAGGAGGGAGAGTGGGTAGGAGGGAGGCAGGGAAGGAGGGAGAGTGGGTAGGAGGGAGGCAGGGAAGGAGGGAGAGTGGGTAGGAGGGAGGCAGGGAAGGAGGGAGAGTGGGTAGGAGGGAGGCAGGGAAGGAGGGAGAGTGGGTAGGAGGGAGGCAGGGAGAGGGAGGAGGAGGGAGAGTGGGTAGGAGGGAGGCAGGGAAGGAGGGAGAGTGGGTAGGAGGGAGGCAGGGAAGGAGGGAGAGTGGGTAGGAGGGAGGCAGGGAAGGAGGGAGAGTGGGTAGGAGGGAGGCAGGGAAGGAGGGAGAGTGGGTAGGAGGGAGGCAGGGAAGGAGGGAGAGTGGGTAGGAGGGAGGCAGGGAAGGAGGGAGAGTGGGTAGGAGGGAGGCAGGGAAGGAGGGAGAGTGGGTAGGAGGGAGGCAGGGAAGGAGGGAGAGTGGGTAGGAGGGAGGCAGGGAAGGAGGGAGAGTGGGTAGGAGGGAGGAGGAGGTGGCAGGGAAGGAGGGAGAGTGGGTAGGAGGGAGGCAGGGAAGGAGGGAGAGTGGGTAGGAGGGAGGCAGGGAAGGAGGGAGAGTGGGTAGGAGGGAGGCAGGGAAGGAGGGAGAGTGGGTAGGAGGGAGGCAGGGAAGGAGGGAGAGTGGGTAGGAGGGAGGCAGGGAAGGAGGGAGAGTGGGTAGGAGGGAGGCAGGGAAGGAGGGAGAGTGGGTAGGAGGGAGGCAGGGAAGGAGGGAGAGTGGGTAGGAGGGAGGCAGGGAAGGAGGGAGAGTGGGTAGGAGGGAGGCAGGGAAGGAGGGAGAGTGGGTAGGAGGGAGGCAGGGAAGGAGGGAGAGTGGGTAGGAGGGAGGCAGGGAAGGAGGGAGAGTGGGTAGGAGGGAGGCAGGGAAGGAGGGAGAGTGGGTAGGAGGGAGGCAGGGAAGGAGGGAGAGTGGGTAGGAGGGAGGCAGGGAAGGAGGGAGAGTGGGTAGGAGGGAGGCAGGGAAGGAGGGAGAGTGGGTAGGAGGGAGAGTGGGTAGGAGGGAGAGTGGGTAGGAGGGAGGCAGGGAAGGAGGGAGAGTGGGTAGGAGGGAGGCAGGGAAGGAGGGAGAGTGGGTAGGAGGGAGGCAGGGAAGGAGGGAGAGTGGGTAGGAGGGAGGCAGGGAAGGAGGGAGAGTGGGTAGGAGGGAGGCAGGGAAGGAGGGAGAGTGGGTAGGAGGGAGGCAGGGAGAGGGAGGAGGAGGGAGAGTGGGTAGGAGGGAGGCAGGGAAGGAGGGAGAGTGGGTAGGAGGGAGGCAGGGAAGGAGGGAGAGGGGAGGAGGGAGAGGGGAGGAGGGAGAGTGGGTAGGAGGGAGGCAGGGAAGGAGGGAGAGTGGGTAGGAGGGAGGCAGGGAAGGAGGGAGAGTGGGTAGGAGGGAGGCAGGGAAGGAGGGAGAGTGGGTAGGAGGGAGGCAGGGAAGGAGGGAGAGTGGGTAGGAGGGAGGCAGGGAAGGAGGGAGAGTGGGTAGGAGGGAGGGAGGAGGGAGGCAGGGAAGGAGGGAGAGTGGGTAGGAGGGAGGCAGGGAAGGAGGGAGAGTGGGTAGGAGGGAGGCAGGGAAGGAGGGAGAGTGGGTAGGAGGGAGGCAGGGAAGGAGGAAGAGAGTGGGTAGGAGGGAGGCAGGGAAGGAGGGAGAGTGGGTAGGAGGGAGGCAGGGAAGGAGGGAGAGTGGGTAGGAGGGAGGCAGGGAAGGAGGGAGAGTGGGTAGGAGGGAGGCAGGGAAGGAGGGAGAGTGGGTAGGAGGGAGGCAGGGAAGGAGGGAGAGTGGGTAGGAGGGAGGCAGGGAAGGAGGGAGAGGGGTAGGAGGGAGGCAGGGAAGGAGGGAGAGTGGGTAGGAGGGAGGCAGGGAAGGAGGGAGAGTGGGTAGGAGGGAGGCAGGGAAGGAGGGAGAGTGGGTAGGAGGGAGGCAGGGAAGGAGGGAGAGTGGGTAGGAGGGAGGCAGGGAAGGAGGGAGAGTGGGTAGGAGGGAGGCAGGGAAGGAGGGAGAGTGGGTAGGAGGGAGGCAGGGAAGGAGGGAGAGTGGGTAGGAGGGAGGCAGGGAAGGAGGGAGAGTGGGTAGGAGGGAGGCAGGGAAGGAGGGAGAGTGGGTAGGAGGGAGGCAGGGAAGGAGGGAGAGTGGGTAGGAGGGAGAGTGGGTAGGAGGGAGGCAGGGAAGGAGAGAGAGTGGGTAGGAGGGAGGCAGGGAAGGAGGGAGAGTGGGTAGGAGGGAGGCAGGGAAGGAGGGAGAGTGGGTAGGAGGGAGGCAGGGAAGGAGGGAGAGTGGGTAGGAGGGAGGCAGGGAAGGAGGGAGAGTGGGTAGGAGGGAGGCAGGGAAGGAGGGAGAGTGGGTAGGAGGGAGGCAGGGAAGGAGGGAGAGTGGGTAGGAGGGAGGCAGGGAAGGAGGGAGAGTGGGTAGGAGGGAGGCAGGGAAGGAGGGAGGAGGAAGGAGGGAGAGTGGGTAGGAGGGAGGCAGGGAAGGAGGGAGAGTGGGTAGGAGGGAGGCAGGGAAGGAGGGAGAGTGGGTAGGAGGGAGGCAGGGAAGGAGGGAGAGTGGGTAGGAGGGAGGCAGGGAAGGAGGGAGAGTGGGTAGGAGGGAGGCAGGGAAGGAGGGAGAGTGGGTAGGAGGGAGGCAGGGAAGGAGGGAGAGGGGGTAGGAGGGAGGCAGGGAAGGAGGGAGAGTGGGTAGGAGGGAGGCAGGGAAGGAGGGAGAGTGGGTAGGAGGGAGGCAGGGAAGGAGGGAGAGTGGGTAGGAGGGAGGCAGGGAAGGAGGGAGAGTGGGTAGGAGGGAGGCAGGGAAGGAGGGAGAGTGGGTAGGAGGGAGGCAGGGAAGGAGGGAGAGTGGGTAGGAGGGAGGCAGGGAAGGAGGGAGAGTGGGTAGGAGGGAGGCAGGGAAGGAGGGAGAGTGGGTAGGAGGGAGGCAGGGAAGGAGGGAGAGTGGGTAGGAGGGAGGCAGGGAAGGAGGGAGAGTGGGTAGGAGGGAGGCAGGGAAGGAGGGAGAGTGGGTAGGAGGGAGGCAGGGAAGGAGGGAGAGTGGGTAGGAGGGAGGCAGGGAAGGAGGGAGAGTGGGTAGGAGGGAGGCAGGGAAGGAGGGAGAGTGGGTAGGAGGGAGGCAGGGAAGGAGGAGAGGAGAGTGGGTAGGAGGGAGGCAGGGAAGGAGGGAGAGTGGGTAGGAGGGAGGCAGGGAAGGAGGGAGAGTGGGTAGGAGGGAGGCAGGGAAGGAGGGAGAGTGGGTAGGAGGGAGGCAGGGAAGGAGGGAGAGTGGGTAGGAGGGAGGCAGGGAAGGAGGGAGAGTGGGTAGGAGGGAGGCAGGGAAGGAGGGAGAGTGGGTAGGAGGGAGGCAGGGAAGGAGGGAGAGTGGGTAGGAGGGAGGCAGGGAAGGAGGGAGAGTGGGTAGGAGGGAGGCAGGGAAGGAGGGAGAGTGGGTAGGAGGGAGGCAGGGAAGGAGGGAGAGTGGGTAGGAGGGAGGCAGGGAAGGAGGGAGAGTGGGTAGGAGGGAGGCAGGGAAGGAGGGAGAGTGGGTAGGAGGGAGGCAGGGAAGGAGGGAGAGTGGGTAGGAGGGAGGCAGGGAAGGAGGGAGAGTGGGTAGGAGGGAGGCAGGGAAGGAGGGAGAGTGGGTAGGAGGGAGGCAGGGAAGGAGGGAGAGTGGGTAGGAGGGAGGCAGGGAAGGAGGGAGAGTGGGTAGGAGGGAGGCAGGGAAGGAGGGAGAGTGGGTAGGAGGGAGGCAGGGAAGGAGGGAGAGTGGGTAGGAGGGAGGCAGGGAAGGAGGGAGAGTGGGTAGGAGGGAGGCAGGGAAGGAGGGAGAGTGGGTAGGAGGGAGAGTGGGTAGGAGGGAGGCAGGGAAGGAGGGAGAGTGGGTAGGAGGGAGGCAGGGAAGGAGGGAGAGTGGGTAGGAGGGAGAGAGGGTAGGAGGGAGGAGGGAGGAGGGAGAGTGGGTAGGAGGGAGGCAGGGAAGGAGGGAGAGTGGGTAGGAGGGAGGCAGGGAAGGAGGGAGAGTGGGTAGGAGGGAGGCAGGGAAGGAGGAGAGTGGGTAGGAGGGAGGCAGGGAAGGAGGGAGAGTGGGTAGGAGGAGAGGGGTAGGAGGGACAGGGAGGAGGGAGAGTGGGTAGGAGGGAGGCAGGGAAGGAGGGAGAGTGGGTAGGAGGGAGGCAGGGAGGAGGGAGGAGGGGAGGAGGGAGAGTGGGTAGGAGGGAGGCAGGGAAGGAGGGAGAGTGGGTAGGAGGGAGGCAGGGAAGGAGGGAGAGTGGGTAGGAGGGAGGCAGGGAAGGAGAGAGAGTGGGTAGGAGGGAGGCAGGGAAGGAGGGAGAGTGGGTAGGAGGGAGGCAGGGAAGGAGGGAGAGTGGGTAGGAGGGAGGCAGGGAAGGAGGGAGGCAGGGAAGGAGGGAGAGTGGGTAGGAGGGAGAGTGGGTAGGAGGGAGGCAGGGAAGGAGGGAGAGTGGGTAGGAGGGAGAGTGGGTAGGAGGGAGTGTGGGTAGGAGGGAGGCAGGGAAGGAGGGAGAGTGGGTAGGAGGGAGGCAGGGAAGGAGGGAGAGTGGGTAGGAGGGAGGCAGGGAAGGAGAGAGAGTGGGTAGGAGCGAGGCAGGGAAGGTGGGAGAGTGGGTAGGAGGGAGGCAGGGAAGGAGGGAGGCAGGGAAGGAGGGAGAGTGGGTAGGAGGGAGGCAGGGAAGGAGAGAGAGTGGGTAGGAGGGAGAGTGGGTAGGAGGGAGAGTGGGTAGGAGGGAGAGTGGGTAGGAGGGAGGCAGGGAAGGAGGGAGAGTGGGTAGGAGGGAGGCAGGGAAGGAGGGAGAGTGGGTAGGAGGGAGGCAGGGAAGGAGAGAGAGTGGGTAGGAGCGAGGCAGGGAAGGTGGGAGAGTGGGTAGGAGGGAGGCAGGGAAGGAGGGAGGCAGGGAAGGAGGGAGAGTGGGTAGGAGGGAGGCAGGGAAGGAGAGAGAGTGGGTAGGAGGGAGAGTGGGTAGGAGGGAGAGTGGGTAGGAGGGAGAGTGGGTAGGAGGGAGGCAGGGAAGGAGGGAGAGTGGGTAGGAGGGAGAGTGGGTAGGAGGGAGGCAGGGAAGGAGGGAGGCAGGGAAGGAGGGAGAGTGGGTAGGAGGGAGAGTGGGTAGGAGGGAGAGTGGGTAGGAGGGGGGCAGGGAAGGAGGGAGGCAGGGAAGGAGGGAGAGTGGGTAGGAGGGAGAGTGGGTAGGAGGGAGGCAGGGAAGGAGGGAGAGTGGGTAGGAGGGAGGCAGGGAAGGAGGGAGAGTGGGTAGGAGGGTGGCAGGGAAGGGGGGAGAGTGGGTAGGAGGGAGGCAGGGAAGGAGGGAGAGGGGGGAGGAGGGAGGCAGGGAAGGAGGGAGAGTGGGTAGGAGGGAGGCAAGGAAGGAGGAAGAGTGGGTAGGAGGGTGGCAGGGAAGGAGGGAGAGTGGGTAGGAGGGAGGCAGGGAAGGAGGGAGAGGGGGGAGGAGGGAGGCAGGGAAGGAGGGAGAGGGGGGAGGAGAGAGAGAGAGAGGCGAGAAACACGAATGATAGAGACAAAAAACAAAGCGAGAGAGATAAGGCGAAAGAGAAAAAAGAAAGACAGAATAAGAAGGACAGAGAGAGAGACAGAGAGAGAGAGAGACAGAGAGACAGAGAGAGAGAGACGGAGACCGAACCCTGACGCCCTACACCACAAAACGAACGTCATACACCCCGAAGTATACTGTACATTACTAGACACCATACACCCCGAAGTATAGTATACATTACTAGACACCATACACCCCGAAGTATAGTGTACATTACTAGACACCATACACCCCGAAGTATAGTGTACATTACTAGACACCATACACCCCGAAGTATAGCGTACATTACTAGACACCATACACCCCGAAGTATAGTGTACATTACTAGACACCATACACCCCGAAGTATAGTGTACATTACTAGACACCATACACCCCGAAGTATAGTGTACATTACTAGACACCTTACACCCCAAAGTATAGTGTACATTACTAGACACCATACACCCCGAAGTATAGTGTACATTACTAGACACCAAACACCCCGAAGTATAGTGTACATTACTAGACACCATACACCCCGAAGTATAGTATACATTACTAGACACCATACACCCCGAAGTATAGTGTACATTACTAGACACCATACACCCCAAAATATAGTGTACATTACTAGACACCATACACCCCGAAGTATAGTGTACATTACTAGACACCATACACCCCAAAGTATAGTGTACATTACTAGACACCATACACCCCAAAGTATAGTGTACATTACTAGACACCATACACCCCGAAGTATAGTGTACATTACTAGACACCAAACACCCCGAAGTATAGTGTACATTACTAGACACCATACACCCCAAAGTATAGTGTACATTACTAGACACCATACACCCCGAAGTATAGTGTACATTACTAGACACCATACACCCCAAAATATAGTGTACATTACTAGACACCATACACCCCGAAGTATAGCGTACATTACTAGACACCATACACCCCGAAGTATAGTGTACATTACTAGACACCATACACCCCGAAGTATAGTGTACATTACTAGACACCATACACCCCGAAGTATAGTGTACATTACTAGACACCATACACCCCAAAGTATAGTGTACATTACTAGACACCATACACACCAAAATATAGTGTACATTACTAGACACCATTCACCCCAAAATATAGTGTACATTACTAGACACCATACACCCCAAAGTATAGTGTACATTACTATACACATATGACCCTCCAAACTTGTATAAATTCTTCGGCTTTTTCTATTTTTCTTATACTGCCGATTGTACTAAGGTCCCTGCGATGACTTGCCGACATGATGGTTGATATCAGAGAAGCCCCCGAGGCCCAAATGGCAGAGTGAGGCAGCCGATAGCGCTAAAACCCGGTGCAAACGGGCCACTATCACCACCCGTATCGAGGGAGGACAGGCGAGAGGTGGAGGGGAATATCCGAAGAAGGTGGCGAATGTTACGGCCTGCCAAAGGAACGTCTTTAGGTGATGAGATTTTCTTCTTTTTTTTTTCTTCTTGAGGGGAGGGGAGGGGAGGGGAAGAGGGGGTGAGGGGAAGGGAGGGGGAAGTGGGGTGGCGGTGAGGGGAAGGGAGGGGGGTGAGGGGAGGGGAGGGGGAAAGAGTGAGAGCTAGTGAAGGGTTGAGCTTGGTGAAGGGGTAAAAAGTATTTAGGAACTTGATTATAGAGTCTCTTGATGTTTGTGTTTACAGCAACAACAAAAATATTCTCAATAGGCCAGTGTGTGTGTGTGTGTGTGTGTGTACTTCTATACTGAGGCAGATCCATTCATCGTTCCTTAGATCATCGTACTCAAGAGATCAAGTCATCGTACTCAAGGGTAAATTCATTATACTCAAGGGATCAAGTCGTTGTACTCATTACTTAAGGGATAAAGTTATCGTACTCAAAGATACAGTCATCGTACTCAAGTAATAGTCATTGACCACTGTCCTCAGAAGGGTTGGGTCATTGTACTTTAACATTACTATTAGTATACTCGACAGCCAGCCATGGTATTGTACTCAGGAATTCAAGGTCTCGTACTCCGGAGGTCAAGATATCGTACTTAGAAGGTCACTATATCGTACTCAGGAGGTCAAAATATCGTACCCAGGAGGTCAAGGTCTCGTACTCAGGCGGTCAAGATATCGTACTCAGGCGGTCAAGATATCGTACTCAGGAGGTCAAGATATCGTACGCAGAGAGGGTTAAAGCCAGAGTACTGAAGCAAGTCACTGTACTCATTAAAATAGCTAAGTCCTGAAGGGGATTTATTCAACGTTAAATCCTCACTCTCCACTGATTACAGTCTCGTGTAGCGATTAGGTTAAGCCAATGTTTGTAAACAAGTTAATCTCTCGCTGGTAAAGTCGTAGTGTAAATTTACGGACATTTTTACCCAACATTATCGTCTCGAAACCTTAAGTCAGTGAGGTAAATCTGTGGTCACTTTCGAAATCAAGGAAGAAAATATTATAATAACATTAAAAAAAAAACTATTCATGTCGTGTCTTAAGAGAATCATATATGTTCTCATTGAAGGAAATTTTAACGTAGGAACCTTTGAGAATCCATGTTGGTATCGTAGCTTAAATGAGTTATCTACGTTCTTACTTACCATCAAGGAGGAAAGTTTTAACGGGTGGACCTTTGAAAATTAGTCTATGTCGTTCATGTGAGTCAGATGCGTTTTTATTGGAGGGAAATTTTATAGAGAGGGAGAGAGAGACTGTGTGTGTGAGTGTGTGTGTGTGTGTGTGTGTGTGTGTGAGTGTTTGTGTGTTAACGTTATGGAACCTCTGAGAATGTAAGCCAAGATAGGTCATGAGGGGTGACCTGGAGATGCGTGTTATGGGGGAAGGTGGAGTAATGGTTGGTATTAGCAGTTAGCCAAGTGCATTACCTTCACCACCTACCTCACCTCACCTGATGCTCTCATTAACTCCAGTCATCAGCAGTGAGAATATACATTGTCAGCATCATAAGGTTGTCAGGATTAGACTCGGTGGTAAAAGAGTATATAGTGTTGGCCATGGCGGAGTTGTTGTCAGCACCACGGCGGGGGGGGGGGGGCATCATCGTGGCTGTCAGCGCAGAAAAAGTGTAGTAGAGGTTGTGAAGGTCAGCCCGGTCGTGTTGTCAGCCGTGTAGGGTAACAATGGCCAGGCCAGGTGTCAGGAGTGACCAGCTGACACCGTGACAAAGGCACACTCACAGAGACTAGGCAATTGTAACACTGACACTTAGCCCCCTCTTCCTACCCCCACCCCCCCTTCCCCCTTCTCCTCTCCTCCTCCTCCTCCCTCCTCCTCCTTCCTCCTCACTTCTCCCACACACTCCAACCCTCCCTCCCCATCTCCCTGACTCCCCCTCTACCTACCCCTCCTCCTCCCCCTCCTCCTCCCCCTTCTCCCTCCCCTACCCCTGCATCCCCCATCTCCCACTTCTCTTGTTTACGTTCTTCTCTCTTCTACAACCCATTTTTCCTTCCCATTTCTCATTTTCTCATCCACTTCCCATATATCTTCCAATTTTCGTTCCCCCTCTAAATTCTCTCTTTTTCATCACCTTTTGTTTTGTTCTCCTCAGACTCACAGCTGAGAACGATAAACATCAGTGACCAGAGTGTAATAAATGTTTACGCCAAGTCCCTATACACTTCACTTATGACTGTGTGTGTGTGTGTATATACCACTACTAATATTACTTCGACTATTACTACTGCTACTACCATTACTACTACTAATAATAATAGTAATGATGATTAATAATAATTTATGAAAAAAACGTCAGCTAAAGGCAGTAAATATACAATGGACAGAGACGACATATATGTTACATAAACTGTATTATACCGACACTGGCAGTGGTTCATTTAACAAAGGTCACCAGTTAAAAAAAATATTGACTGAGAACAAAATTTAACTATAAATCTGACCATTTTTATAACGGTTGGAAAGTGGATGGTGGTGTAACCTTCTGTGTTAGGTCGTGTTGGGTTGATGCTGTTGTGGTGTTGAGCAGCAACACGTGGACGAGGTTCCTGGGGTGGCTGGTGGCGTTAGGGAGGATGTTACTGCAGCTCTGTCCCAAACTGATAGTTGACGACGGGATAGTCGTCAAAGGGAGCTGAGAGGGCCAGTGTACCAAGTGCTTCTTGATAGGTGGATATTTGTAGCACCATGACACTGTCGACCGCGGATCCATTGCCTAGTTCCACAGTAAACGAAGATATATACGACGGAAGTTCTCACTGTTATCGGGGAGAACCTAACTTAGTGTTGTAAGGCTTCACTTGTCAGGTCTTATGCCCTGTTCAACACTCTCTTCATTCCTTTTATAATATAAGTTATCACTTCTGTATCAGTCACATATTGATCATTAATCGTTGTACTGTCTTCTTAGTGGGAGTTTGTTGGTATGAGGGGAGGGGGGTGGGAGAGGGTAAACATGGTGACCCAGGCAGCTACAAAAGTGACAGAAAAACATGTCCTCTTCCTCTGGTGGTTAATACGCGCGCGTGTGTGTGCGTGTGGGTGTGGTGTAATGTTCAGCATGTTCGCCTCGCAAAAGAGTTGACCCGGGTTCGATCCCCGGGCAGCGTGAAACTATGGGCAAGTTTCTTTACGCCATTTGCCTCTGTCTATCCAGTAGTAATTGAGGACCTGGATGTCAATTGATTTGCGGATCGTATTCCCGGGTAATGGTTAGCCAATGCAGTTGGCGAGTTGTCCGGTGTTCTCGGACTATTCTTTGACACTGGGTCATGCAGCTCGTTAACTCGGGGTGTGGTTGTTGTGTTGGCGACAGCTTTTACACCTTAAACAAATTCACGCCTTGGTGGCCCTCAGACCGGCCATCTTCGTTACACGCGAGGCAACCATATTATAATTACCCAAGTCTCTTTCTGTCTTGGCTCCATGTTCTCTCGTTATCTGAATTGCATTTGAAGATTCGATTGGGATTGGTAAACCAGTTACGAATTATTATTACATTATTATTAATAGTAGTAATAATAGTACGCCAAACTCGCGGAGGTGCTATCCGAACAGAAGCAGCAGCCCAGAAGTTATGTTACAGCCTGGATGAGAGGTCGACTTTCCTTCTCTCTCCTTAGGGCGGCTTTGCTCTGCCTCAGGGGAACGAGAGCACCGGCCCCAAAGCCGACAACAGTTGGAGATATTGACTATGAGGCTACAGTCACTGAATGCCGCATAGATCTGCGGCTCAACTGACTCAACACAGCTAGGGTAGCTACCTATGTATTAGGATATTTAATTTTAAGGTAATAAAAATGGCGGCGAAGGCGTGGCTATTGGGGGAGGGTGGAGGCCACGTATTAGTAGTAGTAGTAGTATTAGTAGTAGTAGTAGTGGTAGTACTCAGGTCATCACCTTCAAGGGATCAATAACAGATCAACACCAGTTTTATACAGTAGATCACCAAGGACATTAAAATCCCTCGAGTATTAGCGCTAAAGAACCTGGACTAAATTAGACTCTGTATGCGGTAATACCAACAGGGAGATGAGAATAGTGTAACAAGGCCATTAGCGCCGAGACCTGTGCTAAATGAGGGTCGTTTAGGAGTGACGGTCCAATCAGCATTAGAAAGAGATAGCTCGTTAGTGCTATTTGGCTGTAGACTTTA
Organism: Homarus gammarus; assembly: GCA_958450375.1. Lineage (NCBI taxonomy): Eukaryota > Metazoa > Arthropoda > Malacostraca > Decapoda > Nephropidae > Homarus > Homarus gammarus. The sequence goes on along the minus strand of CAUDMG010003423.1, from coordinate 217,170 downwards.
GTGGTCAGACGGCAGTGCTAGACGGTGCTGGTAAATTGTGGTGTTTTATTCACTGTCTGGAAGGGACTAAGTGGCGAGGGTCGTTGAAAGATCATTTCTACACCCTGCTACACCAACACCTGCTACACCTACACCCAGCTACACCAACACCTGCTACACCAACACCTGCTACACCTACACCCAGCTACACCAACACCTGCTACACCAACACCTGCTACACCTACACCCAGCTACACCAACACCTGCTACACCAACACCTGCTACACCAATACCTGCTACACCTACACTCTGCTACACCTACACTCTGCTACACCAATACCTGCTACACCTACACTCTGCTACACCTACACTCTGCTACACCTACACTCTGCTACACCAATACCTGCTACACCAACACCTGCTACACCAATACCTGCTACACCTACACTCTGCTACACCTACACTGTGCTACACCTACACTCTGCTACACCAATACCTGCTACACCTACACTCTGCTACACCTACACTCTGCTACACCAATACCTGCTACACCAACACCCAGCTACACCAACACCTGCTACACCAATGCCTGCTACACCTACACTCTGCTACACCTACACTCTGCTACACCTACACTCTGCTACACCTACACTCTGCTACACCAACACCTGCTACACCAACACCTACTACACCTACACTCTGCTACACCAATACCTGCTACACCAACACCTGCTGCACCAACACCTGCTACACCTACACTCTGCTACACCTACACTCTGCTACACCAATACCTGCTACACCAATACCTGCTACACCAACACCTGCTACACCTACACCCTGCTACACCAACACCTGCTACACCTACACCCTGCTACACCAACACCAGTTACACCTACACTCTGCTACACCAATACCTGCTACACCTACACCCTGCTACACCAACACCTGCTACACCTACACCTGCTACACCTACACCCAGCTACACCAACACCTGCTACACCAACACCTGCTACACCTACACCCAGCTACACCAACACCTGCTACACCTACACTCTGCTACACCAACACCTGCTACACCTACACCCAGCTACACCAACCTGACACACACCAGCTACACCAACACTCTGCACCTACACCAATACCCCCTGCTACACCTACCGCTACACCTACCCTGCTACACCACACCGCACACCACACTGCTACACCAACACCTGCTACACCTACACCCAGCTACACCAACACCTGCTACACCAACACCTGCTACACCTACACCCAGCTACACCAACACCTGCTACACCTACACCTGCTACACCAACACCAGCTACACCAACACCTACTACACCTACACCCAGCTACACCAACACCTGCTACACCAACACCTGCTACACCTACACCCAGCTACACCAACACCTGCTACACCAACACCTGCTACACCAACACCAGCTACACCAACACCTGCTACACCAACACCTGCTACACCTACACCCAGCTACACCAACACCTGCTACACCTACACCTGCTACACCAACACCAGCTACACCAACACCAGCTACACCTACACCCAGCTACACCAACACCTGCTACACCAACACCTGCTACACCTACACCCAGCTACACCAACACCTGCTACACCAACACCTGCTACACCAACACCAGCTACACCAACACCTGCTACACCAACACCTGCTACACCTACACCTGCTACACCAACACCAGCTACACCAACACCAGCTACACCTACACCCAGCTACACCAACACCTGCTACACCAACACCTGCTACACCTACACCCAGCTACACCAACACCTGCTACACCTACATCCAGCAGCACCAACACCTGCTACACCTACACTCCGCTACACCACCACCTGATACACCTACACCCAGCTAGACCTACACCCAGCTACACCTACACCCAGCTACACCTACACCCAGCTACACCAACACCTGCTACACCAACACCTGCTACACCTACACCCAGCTACACCAACACCTGCTACACCTACACTCTGCTACACCAACACCTGCTACACCTACACCCAGCTACACCTACACTCTGCTACACCAATACCTGCTACACCTACACTCTGCTACACCAACACCTGCTACACCAACACCTGCTACACCTACACCCAGCTACACCAACACCTGCTACACCAACACCTGCTACACCTACACCTGCTACACCTACACCCAGCTACACCAACACCTGCTACACCTACACCTGCTACACCAACACCAGCTACACCAACACCTACTACACCTACACCCAGCTACACCAACACCTGCTACACCAACACCTGCTACACCTACACCCAGCTACACCAACACCTGCTACACCTACACCCTGCTACACCAACACCAGCTACACCAACACCTGCTACACCTACACTCTGCTACACCAACACCTGCTACACCTACATCCAGCAGCACCAACACCTGCTACACCTACACTCCGCTACACCAACACCTGATACACCTACACCCAGCTACACCTACACCCAGCTACACCTACACCCAGCTACACCAACACCTGCTACACCTACACCCCGCTACACCAACACCTGCTACACCTACACCCTGCTACACCAACACCAGCTACACCAACACCTGCTACACCTACACCCTGCTACACCAACACCTGCTACACCTACACCCTGTTACACCAACACCAGCTACACCAACACCTGCTACACCTACACCCTGCTACACCAACACATGCTACACCTACACTCTGCTACACCAACACCTGCTACACCTACACCCAGCTACACCTACACTCTGCTACACCAATACCTCCTACACCTACACTCTGCTACACCAATACCTGCTACACCTACACCCTGCTACACCAACACCGGCTACACCTACACCCAGCTACACCAACACCTGTTATACCTACACCCTGCTACACCAACGCCAGCTACACCAACACCAGCTACATCAACACCTACTACACCTACACCCCGCTACACCAACACCTGCTACACCTACACCCTGCTACACCAACACCAGCTACACCAACACCTGCTACACCTACACCCTGCTACACCAACACCTGCTACACCTACATCCAGCAGCACCAACACCTGCTACACCTACACTCCGCTACACCAACACCTGATACACCTACACCCAGCTAGACCTACACCCAGCTACACCTACAGCCAGCTACACCAACACCTGCTACACCTACACCCTGCTACACCAACACCTGCTACACCTACACCCAGCTACACCTACACCCAGCTACACCAACACCGTCTACACCTACACCCAGCTACACCTATACTCTGCTACACCAACACCTGCTACACCAACACCCGCTACACCTACACCCTGCTACACCAACACCTGCTACACCTACACCCAGCTACACCTACACCCAGTTACACCTACACCCAGCTACACCTACACCCAGCTACACCTACACTCTGCTACACCTACCACCCAGCTACACCTACACCCAGCTACACCAACACCGGCTACACCTACACCCAGCTACACCTTCACCCAGCTACACCAACACCTGCTACGCCTACACCCAGCTACACCTACACCGGCTCCACCAACACCCAGCTACATCTACACCCAGCTACACCAATAACCATGCTTCCATGTTCCATATTATTCCTGTAATGATGTGTTGTATTTACTATTATATAATCTAGTCACCTTACCCTGTGCTGTTAAGGTTTTACCTGTTATTATTTGTTCAAGCCCATCTTATTTCTTCATTTAGTATTGTAACAAGCATTCTTTGTTCTCTAACGACCATCTGCATCGTTAAACGACCCACTGGCGGGTCGCACAGGCGGGAAAAGGCCATATATATAGTAGTCCACCAACTGACGGAAGGCAGTCCAGTCCCTCTTGTCATTGAGTTCACGTTCTTTTGAGTGACACTTGTTACCTGTCCTGTTACTTATACTTCATTTTATTTCTGTGTTGTTCCTGTCGCCACCAATGTGGTATATCTATGTGAGTACTTATTTATGTCTCTTGTGTCCATCAGTGCTTTCTTAGTTACATTCAAGTAATTCAGTGTAGTTTCACGTTAGTTAATTTCAGTGTTAGTTTTTATATGTTTATGCAGTGTTAACGTAATCCAATGCTTTATTTTTATTCTTTTGATGTTTCGATGTTTAGTATCACTTGTGTCTTAAAGGTTTCGATGGTGAATCAATTTGTTGTGACAGCCTACGAGGCTCTTTATTGCGTTAATATTTAATTTAATTAATTTCATAAAGGTTTACTTTATTAATTTTTATTCCATTTTAATTTACTTCACTCTCTTTTTGTTTGGTTACGTCGAGAACCTGGATATTAAAGTAAATTAAGAGACGGCGTAACACACCTACACCTGCTACACCTACACCCAGCTACACCTGCACCTGCTACACCCAGCTACACCTATACTCTGCTACACCAACACCTGCTACACCTACACTCTGCTACACCAACACCTGCTACACCTACACTCTGCTACACCAACACCTGCTACACCTACACCCAGCTTCACCTGCACCCAGCTACACCTATACTCACCTGCACCTGCTACACCTACACCCAGCTACACCTACACCTATACTCTGCTACCCCTACACCCAGCTACACCAACACTTGCTACACCTACACCCAGCTACACCAACACCCAGCTACACCTACACCCAGCTACACCAACACCCAGCTACACCTACACCTCCTACACCCAGCTACACCTACAGCTGCTACATCTACACTCTGCTACACCAACTCCTGCTACACCTACACCCAGCTACACCTACAGCTGCTACATCTACACTCTGCTACACCAACTCCTGCTACACCTACACCCAGCTACACCTATACCTGCTACACCTACACCCAGCTACACCTATACCTGCTACACCTACACCTGCTACACCTACACCTGCTACACCTACACCCAGCTACACCTACACCCAGCTACACCTACACCCAGCTACACCTACACCCACCTACACCTGCTACACCTACACTCTGATACACCTACACCCACCTACACCTACACCCTCCTACACCTGCTACACCTACACTCTGATACACCTACACCCAGATACACCTACACCCAGCTACACCTACACCCAGCTACACCTACACTCCGCTACACCTACACTCTGATACACCTACACCCACCTACACCCAGCTACACCTATACCTGCTACACCTACACCCAGCTACACCTATACCTGCTACACCTACACCCAGCTACACCTATACCTGCTACACCTACACCTGCTACACCTACACCTGCTACACCTACACCCAGCTACACCTACACCCACCTACACCTGCTACACCTACACTCTGATACACCTACACCCAGATACACCTACACCCAGCTACACCTACACCCAGCTACACCTACACTCCGCTACACCTACACTCTGATACACCTACACCCACCTACACCCAGCTACACCTACACCCAGCTACACCTACACCTGATACACCTACACCTGATACACCTACACCCAGCTACACCTACACCCAGCTACACCTACACTCCGCTACAGCAACACCTGCTACAGCAACACCTGCTACACCTACACCCTGCTACACCTACACCCTGCTACACCTACACCCTGCTACACCTACACCCTGCTACACCTACACCCAGCTACACCTACACCTACACCCGGCTGCACCTACACCCGGCAGCACCTACACCCGGCTGCACCTACACCCAGCTGCACCTACACTCCGCTACAGCAACACCTGCTACAGCAACACCTGCTACAGCAACACCCTGCTACACCTACACCCTGCTACACCTACACCCTGCTACACCTACACCCGGCTGCACCTACACCCAGCTGCACATACACCTGCTACACCTACACCCTCCTGCACCCAGCTGCACCTACACATACTACACCTACACTTCGCTACACTAACACCTGCTACACCAACACTCCGCTACACTAGCACCTGCTACACCTACACCCTCCTGCACCCAGCTACACCTACACCTGCTACACCTACACTCCGCTACACTAACACCTCCTACACCTGCTACACCTAAACCTGCCACACCAATACCTGCTACAACAATACCTGCTAAACCTACACCCAGCTTCACCTACACCTGCTACACCTACACTCAGCTGCACCTACACTCTGCTATTCCTACACGCAGCTGCACCTACACTCCGCTACACCAACACCTGCTACCTACACCCTGCTACACCTACACCCAGGTACACCAAGACCAGCTACACCTCCACCCATCTACACCTCCACCCATCCACACCTACACCCTGCTACACCTACACCCCTCTACACCTAACTCGGCTGTCGTGGATCATAGACTTGGATTAAATGAGCTGGAAACCGTTGAGTTAAAGTGTTGCCGAAACTGCCAGCTAAATGTTTATGTGTGTGTGTGTGTGTGTGTGTGTGTCCCCAGTGGTCAGGATATAATGACGTTGAATGTTATAAAGTATTTCTAATATATTTTTGTTAAGTTCTGTACACACACACACACACACACACACACACACACCACCCACCCATGTATGCCCCCGTGTGTGTATCTCATACTGTGAACAAATGACTGCTATACATCTCTGATACGAGGTCCGCCAAGCATACATGCATACCCTGATGTGTATTTACATAATATACTGTATATATGAGTGTGTATGCGTGTATGTGTCGAGAGAGAGAGAGAGAGAGATAGAGAGAGAGAGAGAGAGAGAGAACTCAACATGGTCTCACACACAGGTAACGAAATAATTACAATAACAAACGATAAAGGAATTTGTGTTGCCAGAAGTTACTTGTTTCCCGGACGGTTAAAGCGAGATACAAACACCTCTTCCTCGCTCTTGCTCACTCGACGCTCTCGCTCACTCGACGCTCTCACTCGCTCGACGCTCTCGCTCACTGGACGCTCTCACTCACTGGACGCTCTCACTCACTCGACACTCTCACTCACTGGACGCTCTCACTCACTCGACGCTCTCACTCACTCGAAACGCTCACTCACTCGACGCTCTCACTCACTCGACACTCACTCGCTCTAATGTGGACAAGACTAGAACTGTATTACACACACACACACACACACACACACACGTACAAACTGATGTTGTTGTTGTTGTTGTTGAGTCCGCGATCATGAGTTACAGCTTTTACTATCACACCCCCCTCTCTCTCTCTCTCTCTCTCTCTCTCTCTCTCTCTCTCTCTCTCTCTCTCTCTCTCTCTCTCTCTCTCTTCAGGTGGTTCAACCGTCCTAGTTACTACCATAGACACCTTTGGAAAAATCATTTAAATTACAGTTCTCGACCTCAGTAACCCAGGAAGGTACTGACACGACCCAAGAGTCCCAGACCACGAGAGGGACGGGGGGGAAGAGGGAGGTAAGAAAGAGGGAGGTAAGGAAGGAGAGAGGGAAGGAGGAAGGAGAGAGGGAAGGAGGAAGGGGCCTCAATTTAACACACAGTTACCCTTCAAAAAACGATTGGTGACAGTTTAGTGTTATAATGCCGGTCGTTAGCGAGTCAAAGGCGGTATACATATTCATAGGGAGATGTTTGAAGGCTCTCTGAACAACCCAGTCTTTTTCTTACACTGGCGAACGTTCTCTAGTGTTGATGAGATAGTTGTTCTTGGTGAGTAGGTAGAGTTATTTTAACCTATCTACCTATATCTAAATTCTACACACACACCTCTCCCACACACACACACCTCCCGCTCACACCTCCCGCACATAATCTATGATTCACATCTTCCCCAATCCCACGGTAGCAAAGATTCGACATTCATCACAGTGCCAGGTCACGAGTGCCACGCCATTGACACTGGCACCCTAGTCTACATTATTCTGTTCGGTCAATAATGCGTTTGTCGTTAACACTGCTAGACAATAAAGTTCATAACAAAGTAACAAGTAATAATAATAATGATAATGACGATGATGATACAAAAATTAACATACACCTCCCCCCTACACCTCTTATCTCCCCCAACCACCTCCCCTCACCTCCCCCACTATTTCCCCCCCAACACTGCCCCCCCCCCACACTAGCCACCCCCCCCCACACTAGCCACCCCCCATCTCCCTGACACCTCCCGTCCCCTACCAGTTGTAGTCATAAATATGTCCTGTACTTACATAATGTGTAGGTTAGGTTAGGTTAGGTTAGGTTAATCTTTAGTGATCCAGTATTTCCACTTTGTGTTTACTCGGTCACGTCCGCCTCTTCTGATCTAACTGACAGTGTTATTAACGTGAGGGTTCCTTGACCACACCTGTTGCTGTTGTTGTTGTTGTGTAAATATTATTAACTATTTCCCTACACCCTACATGTTTCTCTACGGTCTACACCCTATCCTGTCCCTCTACCCCCTCTTCACCCTCACTCCCTACACCCATCCTTAACACCCCACACCCATCCTTAACACCCTACACCCTTCCTTAACACCCTACACCCATCCTTAACACCCTACACCCTTCCTTAACAGCCTACACCCTCCTCTGACACCCTACACCCTCCTCTGACACCCTACGCCCTCCTCTGACACCCTACGCCCTCCTCTGACACCCTACGCCCTTCTCTGACACCCTACACCCTTCTCTGACACCCTACACCCTTCTCTGACACCCTACACCCTTCTCTGACACCCTACACCCTTCTCCGACACCCTACACCCTTCTCCGACACTCTACACCTTCCTCCGACACTCTACACCCTTCTCCGACACCCTACACTCTCTAGTCAACACCCCAAGAAGTTGCACAACTCCGGGAAGACACGAGGTGAAGTAATACTGTGTTGTGTTGTGTGGCAGAGTTGGTCAGGCTTCATCCCACACCAGCCTGTCTACTACACATTGACCCCACCCAGACAGTACTCTCTCTCTCTCTCTCTCTCTCTCTCTCTCTCTCTCTCTCTCTTAAAACCGATCAAAAGTTAGCCTGACAAGTTTTCGTCCTCCAAAAAAATGTATGTTTTTATTCACTCGTCAGAAGAAAGTAAAGAAAGTGTGTTTGTGTTTGAAAAGTTTGATCAAGATTTACTTTCTAACTTCGGGGCCAAAAAAAAGTGATATCTTGAATTTAAAAAAAAAAAAAAAAAGTGAAGATATGTTCGTTGGTCATTTTTTGAGGGAGGAAATAAAAGCATGTTTTTTTTTTTGTTTTTACTTTTATATATTTTTTTTGATTTTGTTTTGTATTTTTGTTTTGTTTTATGTTTTTGTGTTTATGTTTGTTTTTGTTTGATTTGTTTGTTTGTTTTTGTTTTGTTGTTTTTGTTTGTTGTTTGTTTTGTAGGCTGGAGGTCATTGTTTACTACCGTGTCTCTTGGATGACCCCATTACCAGCTATTCCTTGGTCTCCGCTGCTGTGCCCATCCCCTGGTCTCCGCTGCCGTGCCCATCCCCTGGTCTCCGCTGCCGTGCCCATCCCCTGGTCTCCGCTGCTGTGCCCATCCTCTGGTCTCCACTGCTGTGCCCATCCTCTGGTCTCCACTGCTGTGCCCATCCCCTGGTCTCCGCTGCTGTGCCCATCCCCTGGTCTCCGCTGCTGTGCCCATCCCCTGGTCTCCGCTGCTGTGCCCATCCCCTGGTCTCCGCTGCTGTGCCCATCCCCTGGTCTCCGCTGCTGAGCCCATCCCCTGGTCTCCGCTGCTGTACCCATCCCCTGGTCTCCACTGCTGTACCCATCCCCTGGTCTCCTCTGCTATGCCCATCCCCTGGTCTCCGCTGCTGTGCCCATCCCCTGATCTCCACTGCTGTGCCCATCCCCTGGTCTCCGCTGCTGTGCCCATCCCCTGGTCTCCGCTGCTGAGCCCATCCCCTGGTCTCCGCTGCTGTACCCATCCCCTGGTCTCCACTGCTGTACCCATCCCCTGGTCTCCACTGCTGTACCCATCCCCTGGTCTCCGCTGCTGTGCCCATCCCCTGATCTCCACTGCTGTGCCCATCCCCTGGTCTCCGCTGCTGTGCCCATCCCCTGGTCTCCGCTGCTGTGCCCATCCCCTGGTCTCCGCTGCTATGCCCATCCCCTGGTCTCCGCTGCCGTGGCCATCCCCTGGTCTCCGCTGCCGTGCCCATCCCCTGGTCTCCGCTGCTGTGCCCATCCCCTGGTCTCCGCTGCTGTGCCCATCCCCTGGTCTCCGCTGCTGTGCCCATCCCCTGGTCTCCGCTGCTGTGCCCATCCCCTGGTCTCCGCTGCTGTGCCCATCCCCTGGTCTCCGCTGCATATTCTAGGCTGGTACAGTATCTGGGTATAGTACGGGGAGCGGCATCAGGGAGGGAGGGAAGGAAGGAGGGGGGGAAGGAAGGAAGGAGGGAGGGAAGGAAGGAGGAGGGAGGGAAGGAAGGAGGGGGGAGGGAAGGAGGAGGGAAGGAAGGAAGGAGGGAGGGGAGGAGGGAGGGAAGGAGGAGGGAAGGGAGGGCGGACATCTAGTTCTGGTCTTCCCCAAGAGCTGCCATCAGGTAATCACAGCTAACCTACTCAGGTGTGATTGAAAAATGGCCATAAAACGTTGATGATGATGATGATTGTTTTGCTTGTTTCATATGTTTAATTTGTTTGTTTCTTGTTTGTCTCTCTTCATACTCAAAAGACTAAACTCATCTACTTCTGTGTGATGACGGACTCTTATTAATGTGACAGCTCATTAATATATGTCTATGTTGAAGGAAATCACCGAGTAGGTCCGTTTGTCCATGGTCTAGTTACCAAGCCTTTTGAGCTATGGCCTTCAGACTGACAGAGCTGGTGGCTGAGGGTCGTCTCTAGTAGCTTATCTCGGCTTATAATGATCGGTCGAGGTTGAAGGGTATGCGTATGGGGTCAAAGGTTATGGCTACGGGGGTTATATTTCAAGGTCACGGAGATCAAAGGTCAAGGTCACGGGAGCTAAAATAACTATCAACGGAAGACTTCATACATGCACATCCTGCCACACACACACACACACACACGTTCGTTCTTGCACAGTCACAAAAACGTTCAGAGTAATCAGTCTGCTCAGAAAAGCTCTACGTTTTTTTTATGTTCCGTAATTCAGTCTGGTGTAGCGGAGTGTAAGAGTTGCGGGAGGAAGGTGATGGAAGACACGCTGTAATGATGAACACTTGTACTGCTGCCTGGAACACACACACACACTACTACTACTACTTTGCTGTCACTCGGAATCGAGTATGACGATCATTCAGCTATGATACAATGATATGAGTTATTAAGGATGTCACCTAGGTTGGTAAGTTCTGAGGTGACTAAAGAGGCCGATACAGGACCGGCAACGTCGTTCACAGATGTTGCACATGTGGGGGCTACATCTAGTGCGGGAGGGGCGGCTGCAGCGTTTTTCCGGCGTTGGCCCTTGTCTGCCTCGGTATGCATTCAGGCTAACTCGAAAGTATTAACACCTTCTCGTGTGGTGCTCCTCCAAGCGTTATGGTGTGGAGTAATCGTCTCCCACGTGAGGGGGTTGATTTGGCACTTTTTCAGGTTTGTCTTAAGACTATCCTTATACCCTTTCAGTTGCCCGCCAGCGTTACGTTTACTATTTGTTAGGTGACTGTAAGGTAGCTGCTTTGGCAGTCTACTGTCGTCCATGCAGGTAACATGGCCAGTCCAACGTAGTTGTTCATGGATAATGGGAGCCTCGATGCTCCTACAGTTGGTGTCAGCAAGAATACTGGCATTTGTTCTCTTGTCTTCCCAACGAAGTCGGAGGATGTAACGTAAACTACGTTGGTGAAAGATTTCAAGTGCCTTGAGGTGCCTCCTGTACTGTATGTGACCCATGTCTCGCTGCCATATAGCAGGGTGGGGAGGACCACTGCTCAATATACGTGCAACTTTGTAGATAATTTCAGTTCCCTACAGCTGAAGACACGGTTTCGGATTCTACCAAAGGATTGAGATGCACATCTGATTCATGTTGAATCTCTTCATCGATATCAGTAGTGGTGCACAGGTGGGAGCCGAGATACTGAAAGCGGGTAACAATAGAGAGGGTAGTACCGTTAAGCTAGGTGGATGGTGGAGGTGTGGTTGAACCAGGGGCAGGCTGAAAGGGAATCTGAGTGTTATGTACATTCACCTCTAGGCCGAAGTGTGCATACGCATCTGTGTAGGTGTTCAGGATCTCCTGTAGGTCGCGTTCAGTGTAAGCGACAAGAGTGAGGTCGTCAGCATACTGAAGTTCAGTAATGGAAATTTCCGACAACTATGTTCCTGCCTAGAGTCGTCTTATGTTGAAAAGATTCTTCATCCGGTACTCGATGTCCACCCCGCCGACTAAATTGGCACTGGCACAAGTAAGGAAGGCTGCCAAGAAAATGGAAACGAGAGTTGGTGAGAGTACACATCCCTTTTTAACCACCGTTGGGATGGGGAAGAACTCAGACTGGGTGCCATTGTGCAGGACACTGCCGTTCATGCCATTGTGGAGTTGCCTCACAATGGCGATGAATTTTGGTGGGCAGCCAAAACGGCTGAGGATCCACCAGAGGGCTTCCCTGTTAACCGAGTCGAAGATCTTGGTTAGGTCGATGAAAGCTTTGCACAGGTCACGATGCTGTTCTCTGCACTTTTCTTGTATCTGACGGGCAGCAAAGATCATGTCAGTGGTGCCACGTGATGGTCTAAAGCCACATTGAGATTTTGGGAGGAAGTTTTCCGCCTCAGGAACAAGTCTGTTTAGGAGGACTCGGGCCAGCTACGGAGAGCAGCGAGATCCCGGGGTATTTGCCACAGTCTGGCCGGTCTCCCTTATTCTTATAAATATTGAAAATGGAAGCCTCTTTAAGAGCTTGAGGGATTTCCTCCTTTTCCCATATATTCTCCAGGAGAGAGTGGAGACAGCTGGTAAGCAGAGGTCCTCCTGCTTTATACACCTCAGCTGGGATTCCATCAACCCCTGAGGCTTTGTTGTTTTCATCTGTTTGATGGCAGTAGCTACATCATCCAAGGGTGGGGGATAGCTGAGGGACCTGCGGGGTAATCAGGACACACACACACACACATGTTTATTATTGGTGTCAGCCTGTACAGCCCGCGAGGTCGTCAGTATAAACAAGTTAACTGTACAGTATATGAAGAATAAATTTTTAATATAATAAAATAGTGTGTAGAGCAACAACAGTTTTTTGCCACTTCTATTTTCAACGGATTTTCTTAATAATTTAGATTTTTCTTCTCAACAAGCTACACTATACACAAGTCCAGAGTTTTTAATTTACTATTACCATACTTATTTTTTTTTATTTTTTCTTCTATGTAAGTTTCAGAGGTTTATATAACTCAACATAACTTCTTGTTAAACTTACCTCGAGTTTAAAGATTAGAAAATATTATTGCTTATTAACTGCAATTGGTATGAACTTATGACCAAAAATATATATTACAATACTAGTCCAACTTTTTCCCGCACAAAATGTTCCAATAATGTATCATCCCTCACTCATATTCCCGCCATATCAAACACACTTTAAAAGGCTTCTATATGTAATTTATTGTATAACTATATTATTTCAAAAGAGTATAAATGTTTGGGTTAATTTCGAGTTTGAAAAGGAAAACCAACACTATGATAGGGATAACTAAAAGAATTTTCCCTAAAATAAACCGGACTCCCCTGTACACGAACTCAGTAAACCATAAGAATACGATGAAACACACAAAGTAAACGACGAGGAAGGGATAAACCCCCCAAAAAATAAAAAATAAAATAAAATTAAGTCAGTGGGAAAGAGAAACGAGAAGGAGATCATTAAGAAACACCAATAATACTCCACGTAAGAAAATAGGGGAGGAATTAATTGAATATTTGCTAAGAGCTTCCCCATCTTTGATCCTGGGAGGGGAGGATTGTTTACTCAGCTCTTCCTGTTTTTATCTTCCGTCATTAGACTCAGCGTGACGTGAGGACACACACCCACAGTCTCGTGTAGCTAGGAATTAGAATTTTCGCTGAGACTGTTTTTGTGAGGTGCCGAGACATCAAAGATGGTGGTGGTCGGGAGGAGGGGGTGGTGATGGTGGTAGGAGTGATAATGGTGAATGGTGGTAATGGTGATGGTTGGGAGGATGAAGAGGAGGAAGGAGAACCCGTAATCATTCTTGACGGTATCGTGTTGACATTGAGAAATTAACTGAGCTAATGAGAAACAGAAGAAAAAAAGAAGAATTGCCAATAAAGAGAAAACTAGTGACACACACAGACAGACAGAGAAAGCACCACCATCACCACCATCATCCCTCACAGTAAGACGACACACAGTCAAGGTACATCACCTCACACTTGACAACACTATCACTCGACCCTCACGAGGACGAGGTCGCTGGAGGAGTAGTGACCGTCTCAACACTTCAGTCTGATGGGTTTCAGGCTTCATAGGATCTAATCATAATAGGCCCCAGTTTTAATGGGTTCCAATCGCTTTTGGCCTTAACGTAATAACATGACTGCGGCCCATTGTGCAGTATTATACGTATGACCAACTATAGCACAATATTGACTATAACAACCATCCCTCGCTATACAACCCGCTCTCGCTCGGGCCAATAGATCATCGCCTTTGACTTTGATGAGTTAGTCTTGTTCTCACAGTGGCGCCCTCAGTCACGTCTATGTACACGTTATGTATACTTATTTTGTGTTGAATAAATGTATACACTCAGGTGTGTTTCAACAAGCTCGCT